>ML547643.1:57107-148296 GCA_005239535.1 Nicotiana rustica | reverse complement strand
ACCTTTATGACATTTATGTACTCTTAGAGGCTTGTAGACATATGTCGTATACGTGAAAAATTGTACGGCCTTGTCGGTCTATATTTTGAGTTTGTAAATGATTATGTTGGCCTATTAGGCGCGTATGTCACGTGTATATGATAATGTAACAAGAAAGATACATTACGTTGGTACTCGGTCGAGTAAGGTATCAGGTTCCCGTCGCGGCCCATCGATTTGGGTCGTGACAAAAGTGGTATCGGAGCAGTTCTGTCCTAGGGAGTCTACAAGTCGTGTCTAGTAGAGTTTTGTTTATGGGTGTGTCGTGCACCACACTTATAAGCAGGAGGCTACAGGGCATTTAGGATTGTCACTCTTTCTTCTTACTCTAGATCGTGTGGTAGAGCTCACTTATAAGAATTCAAATTCCGAAATTCTATTTTTATACGTAATAAGACGATGCCTACGTTTAGAAAGATGATCGATAAGAGATATAGTTGTGGAAGTGTTAAATTAGAGGAGCTCGACTTTGTATCATGCTTATGATAAGTAAGTATGAGGTCTTCAGTAGATCATGTGCGTACTGAAAGGTGCAAGTCTCTTAATAAGGAGCCTTAAGGCAAGAATGCCTATCCACCTCTATGGTGAAAGACAATGAGAGATCAAGAAGATAAATACAATTTTCAACAAGTAAAAGGAGCAAGGTGAAAAGGATACGAGGTACCCAATTAATGAAGATTAGCAACAGTTATAATTAAGGCAGAGGAACATGAGATTTTTGAGTTATATTCAACAGTAACATGGGTATGTACAATTGGTCACACCCATTTCAGTTATGCCCTATGGGGGCTAATATGTGTAGATTAAGAAGAGGACGGGATATCACGATCCGGATGGGGTTAGAGTGGCCAAAAATAGTGAATGGATTGTTTGCTTTTGTTGGCATTTCCGAAGGTTATTACAAATGTGCCAATAGATTTTCTTGCGAGACACCTAGATGGTGCACCCTAGAATATTACGATTAGATGTGAATACTAGCATTCAGAAGATAGGCACTGAAAGCCTGGATGGGTAAATATTACCTTAAGTGTGGCTCTCATCCTTAGTAGAGCGAGGATGTTAAGCAATCCAAAGAGCCATAGGATGGATCAAAGGGAAGCTAAAAGCGAAAGAATGTCGTATTGAAGCTTTCACAATAAAAGGGATACGCAGAAATATTAGCAGAGTAATGAAAAGAGAGATAAGGAAGCATTATGAATAAGGTGTGATACATGGATGAAAACGGTAGAGTGTTACAGAACCTATAGTCAAATGAAGTAAGAAATGAAAGGTGATGGGTCTTAAGACAACGAAAGAGTATAGGCCATAAGGTTATATCCTCATTTCGAGAAATAAGTTTGTAACTCCAACGCGACTACCAGAGGGGAGAGTTAATCCCCCAGAGTAACAGAAATCAGTATGGACTGGTAAATAAGATAAACTAAATATGAGTTAGGGGCTGAATGATTGGGAACTACTCGACCTCATGGGAATTTCAGATTTCGTTCCAGCGGTAATAGAAGGAACCACAGAAGAAGATTCACGATGAATACACAGAATAGTAATTCAGGGAGACGATTCCCTAGAGCAAGCAGTGTGAGCAAAGTTAAGCTTAAGAGACTATATGTGCCAGTTATGCTAAGTGTCACCCACGTGAGTAAGGGAATTTTTCATACTTGGTACAGAAGAATTTCCGCAAGGCGAGTACGGATCATTGATGTTAACAAACAACGCCAAAGATGAAGAGGTAAAATATATATAGGTAGATCCTTGTGGCTTCAGTTTTTAGTAAATCCCTAAAGGGGGAATATGGGGTAATGTGGCATTAAGCCAGAGTTAAGTGGTTCTAGTGACTATGGAATAGTAAAGGAAGAATGTGATAAATGAAAGAGGAATGAGATGGAACTTATCCAAATTTTACAAATACGCTACGATTCAAGAATATTGTGCAAGAACAACTTCAAGGAGAGAAAGTAAAGGTTCCTGCATGAGCTGTTATTAATAAATAAGGAGTTAGTGCGAGACATAAGTTAAGACGAAGGAAGTAACCCAAGAAAGATTACGAGAAATATTGATATGAGAATGGGCCAACGAGTAGTTAGTATTTGGTCAGGAAGATCCCATATATGGATAAATAGGAGGTTATAGGCGAATCATCAGATCATGTGAGATAAACATAGTAGAACCCAATGTGGAGAGTTTAGCTCCGAAGAATATCATTATAATACTTGAGATGTATTCAAATAAGAGTCGGGGTAGTTAAAGATACGTATGAATGTTACGGGGATAAAAGAAAGTGCCATTGGGAAGGCAGTCAAAATATCCGTTCAGAAGCAACCATACAAGCACAAGGGCATAGAAGTAAGCAACTATGGATGATTATAGGCAAGTAAGGACATCAAAAAGGTCTGTAATAAGCTCAACTCTTTGCGAGAGTCAAGGGTTCTCCCTAAGTACTACAACGAAAGACTAGCTGAGGAGATAAGAAAGAAGGCTTCAACCTAAGCACAACAACCTAAAGAGGAAATGGTCGTATAACAACAATCTCTCAACAACATTGTAAGCATTCCAAGGGAATGTGGCACCTACCGTGGCTAATGAATGGGAAGTAAGAATTAAAAGTAATATCTGAGATCAGATAAGTTGTATGAAAACTCTGCCAAGTGTGGGCACTAAGATAAGCTATGTATGAACGCAAGGGTAGAAAGACCAGGAAAAGTAATAGCTTACGTTGAAAGAAAGCTAAGAAGGAACAAAAGAATTATTTGATCAATGATCCACAGTTAGTACATTATAGATACACTCAAGATTTTGGAGCATTACCCAGGCAGCATATTTGTTGACAATCATACAACCATAGAAGACTCTGGTATAAGTTAAAAGAAAGAATTGAGCCCAAGGCATATATAAAGGATTGAATTAGAAGATTATATCGATGAATATTCCATAACGCCCATGAAAGGCTAAGGTAATAACAGATACCATGAACCACAGACCGGACGATAGCTTAAGCCTACGTAAGGGCTGATCAGAAGGAATGGGAAACTTAAGAATTACACCACCTAAGTAAATCAGGAGTTTGATTATTGGACCTAGAAAAATTATAGAAGTTGTGCTAGAGAACATGACAGAATCACTCTTAATATCAGATGTCTAAGAGAAATTACACAACAACCATAATCTATAATGGCTGTACAAGGAAGCCAGTTAGAAGTGGTACCAGCCTCATAAGAAGTCAGTACGAAGCTCCTACTAGATTGTGTATATACTAGAGGTGTGAATATATTAATAAGAGCTTCAAGTTATGGACGTGAATTACACCTAGGTGGAAGGAGATCACGAAAGAGATAGAAGATACGACGTGATATTTTAAGGTAAGTGAGGTAAAGGTGAGTAACGTACGAGATACTCAAAGGAAGAAGATCGTGAATAGTCCATACTTTGGATAAAAGGCTATAAACACAGGGATCCAATAATCGAGAATGATAGTGGCATGTCTTCCAGCCTATGATTTCTAAATACTGAGAGATCTAGTTAAGAGAATAGAGAAAAGTTGGAGATGATGTGATGTCTTGCTTGACGTTCCAGAATAACATAAGGAAATCTATGGTGCAAGCAAGTTGAAGGAATGTTTATAAATGGATATGTATAGGTCGCAAGCTAATTGTAGATTGACAAAGTTTTAAGAAAACATAAGTAAGGATGAGGAAAGGCAAGTGAAAAAGTGACGAGAATGGATAAGTCTTTACGATTAAGCCCATGAATACCAGAAGAGCAGACAATTTCTCTATGTTATACAAAGTTCACTATAGCCTGAATGAACTCAAAGGAGTCTAAGACTAATAGCATTTAGAATGCCACCCCGTAGTAGAATGAGGGTGTAATTGTGATAGATAAAACATGGCGTTTGGGCCTTCGATTGAGTAATGATTCAACGAAGAAAAGAAACGGATCTTATGAATTGGACAGGATTAAAGTACCCACATAAGGTGAATCACATTGAGACACTATGAAATACGATTATGGGAATCACTTCGGATATTCCTTGAGGTAACGTAAGCCCTAGAGGCAAAGTATTACGTAAGAAGTTTCAAGTTATCAGTAATATATTGTAAATCAATATTAAGGTGAATCAACAATAAATGGACAAAACTCACAAAGTATGAGATGAGATTGGACCGTCATTCTAAAGATGAGCAGTAACGAGGAAGCATTAAATGACTTAAATTTATACATATGGAATGAGAAATGAGAGTAAGTTGTGATTTGGTAGCATACCTCAGCAACGATAAATTAAATTCAGAGTTATGGCAGTAAATTCATACGGATGGTTAAACGTACCTATGCGATGAGATATAACAATATTCGTGAATTCAACTAAGTATCGAGCAAAGAATTTCAGTATACTCATAAATGCCCAAAGGGACATCTTATCAAGCTCTAAATGTGAAGCCTGGAGATTGGACACACTTACAAGATTAAAGCTAGACAGGTTGCATGATTAAAGGTAGCAACTATTACGATATTGGAAGGATTCCGACTACAAGTTATGGTGTGAGAAGAAGGCCTAAGGAGGGATGCCCTAGACTTTGGAATTATTCACAGAACAGTCACCTAGATGGCAAGGGAAGTTCTAAAGTATTCGGAAGATATCAGTTAAGAAAATGATAATAACATTAGTCAACATTCGAGGACGAATGTTCCAAAGGGGGGAATGATGTTACACCCCGCAAAATTCTGTCAATATTACGTCCCGCAGTATTATATTACGACAATGTTATGCTCTGCAGTAATATGTTACGATGATGTCACCCTCTGCAAAAATATATTACGAAGATGTTACATCTAGCAGTATCAAGATATGACAGTGTTCTACCCAACAGTATTACATTACGGTGATGTTACGCTTCGCAGTGATAAGTTACGACAGTGTTGCACCCTGTAGTATTGTACGTTGAATTTGTCGTAAGATAATTGACATCAGTTTAAGGAAAAGATTATTTGGGATAAAATATGGCATGAGCTAAATACCCGGTATTTATGGACTAGTGCCATACAAGATACTACATGGCCATGATAGTAAGGTGTATAAGGTATGTGAACAGTGAGTAATATTTTAAGTAAGTGAAAATAATTCTTAATATTGTGGGTATTTGATTAATTATCGGATAATAGGACATTACCTAATTAATTGGAGATATGTTTGGATAAGATTAATTCGTTCTCCCTTACTATAATGTGGCAGCCCCAAAGTGTCATTTAAAATGACTCTTAATTCCATGTTTCAAGGTGTCACTTTAATAAGGATATATGTGGCTCAAAGCCTCACTTGAAATTCACGTATCCTTATAATTTTTTTTTTGTCTATTCTTTGAAAATTTTCCGACGTTTAACAAGAACTATCAAATGAGTCAAACCTCTGGTCTTTCAAGGGAATGGAATTCAGCAAATTATTTATGAAAGAAAAGAACGATAGCAAGCTAATGTTCTCTATATAGAGAAAAGGGGAAAGATACTCACCATATCCTATCCATATTCTATTGCACTGCAAATTTACTATGAAATTGTGGAATCTAACATGTTCAATATGATGCATGTGAAATACGACGTAATGGTGGAGGAAAAAATCACGCGTTGTAGGATTCATAGGTCGATAAAGAAAGAAAGGCAATTGCCGTTATGCATCTTTTGAAACAGTGTGGAATGAAAGAACTGGAAAATTGCCAGAATAGTGTAAAGGATATACGGAGTTTTTCCTACTCCGGGTATGTTAAGACCCTCCCTTTTTTCTTTTGGCATGTTCTAAATTATACTGAAGAAACGAGCAAATACACAATTTCTATAAATTACTCTATTCATAGAAATAGTAGGGGTGTCTATATTCTTCATTCCCCACGAGAATTATTATCATTTTCTGTTCATGGGTCTCAGAATAATACGCAATTGGAAAAGTTTATCCGGAAGGAATATTGAGATTATTACGTACATTTCATGCATTTCATACATGTGCCTAGACCTATGACCAAATGGAGTTATATACGCGTATATATGTAAATATATGTATATGGGATATGGAAAAAGGTTATAGCGTTATATCACATCACCACCTGATCAGCTGGTATATGATGATGATGTTGCCCACAGTGGCTGAAATATGATTCAAACGGCGTTATATACGCGTATATATGTATGTACGTATGTATATATATATATATATATGATTCAAACGGCGTCATATACGCGTATATATGTATGTATATGTATATGGGATATGGGAAAGGTTATGGCGTTATATACGCACCACCACCTGATCAGATCGTATAGGATGATGATTTTTCCCACAATAGTTGATATGATATGATGGGATGCCCTCAAAGGCTGATGATGTTATGAAACATATACCTATGCACGACATGACATTCATACGCATATGCATGATGCTAAAAGTGATTTATTATTTACAGAATTATCCAGGCATACATGTTGAGTCAATTACCCTCTATCTCTTCTATGTCTCTTATGTATTTATTTATGTGCCTTACATACTCAGTACATTATTTGTACTGACGTCCCTTTTTCCTGGGGACGCTGTGTTTCATGCCCGCAGTTCCCTATAGACAGGTCGAGAGCCCTCCAAGTAGGCTATCAGCTCAGCGGAAGATGTTGGTGTGCTCCATTTGCTTCAGAGTCGCTTGTTTTGTTAGTATGATTTAGACGAGTATTGTTTGGTATGGAGGGACTCTATCCCGACCTTTATGACATTTATGTACTCTTAGAGTCTTGTAAAAATATATCGTATACGTGAAAGATTGTACGGCCTTGTCGGCCTCTCTTTTGAGTTTGTAAATGATTACGTTGGCATATTAGGCCCGTATGTCACGTGTATATGATAATGTAATAAGAAAGATACGTTACGTTGGTACTCGGACAAGTAAGGTATCGGGTGCCCGTTGGGGCCCATCGATTTGGGCCGTGACACTAGCTTAATTAAATATGCAACATAGTTTTGAATTCGTCCGAGACGCACAGTTTTGGACCTCGAAGAGTGCCTAACACCTTCTCTTTGCAGTAATTTGAGCCCTTACCCGATCTTTGGTGACATGGACTAGTTAAAACAGAGTTATTTGTAAATAGGTGTCCTAATGCACCTTAAAATTGTTAGGTGCTGACTCTTCTCTTTTAATACCTCCTTTAAAAGAGTTTTCAGACGTCGAAACCCGCTTTCTTAAGAAAACATGGTGCGACATCACCCGCATGTGCCGCAACAACCGGCTCAACTACCCCAACTTGCGGTGCTGCTAGAGTCCGATACTAGGGAGCTACCTGCTTTAGGGTGTGAGTAGCGAGAGTCTGTGCTCCTCCCCCAACCCGAGAGACGGTTGGTGCCACCGAGAATGTACCGGTCTGGGGAACACTTTCCATAAGGCCCATCAAATGGACTAGAGCTCCTGAAGCACTAGAGTGGCTATTAACCCCTTCGGGATCTGAGCTGGTCTGACGGGTACAGTCTAAGTTTAAATTTCCTCCTCAAAATCTACCTGAGGCACCGATGTGGGTGGTGGTTCTCGAGTTCTATGTTGAGCTCTGCCTCAGCCTCAGCCTCTAGCATGACCTCGCTGTCACAGGATGCTCCGGCTCTTGTCCGACAACTGATGCAATGTTATGTTCTCGCCATCTGCGAGAGAACAAGAACATAAGGGTTCAATAATCAATGATAGAATAAAAATCGCACGATAGAGTAAGAAAGAAGTGATACATTTCCTAAACTCCATAGTCTCTGAAAGATAAGTAGAGACATCTTCGTACCGATCCTCTAGACTCTACTAAGCTTGCTCGTGACTCGTGAGACCTAGGAAACCTGGTGCTTTGATACGAACTTATCACGACCCTGAATTCCCTCCCTCGGGACCGTGATAACACTTAATATTCCACTTGCTAGGCAAGCCAACGTTAGAATAACTTTTAGCCATTTTTAACAAATCAAATTATTGATAACATTTCAACTAAATAAACAAAAGTATAACTGAAATAAGATGAGACAAACCAAAATAACCGCAATATACAGATACAATCCCGGAACTTGTGTCACAAGTGCATGGGTGACTAAGATAATATATATAATGGTCTGAATGAAAGTAAAACTGTATGAAATGAAATAAACGTCTAGGATAAGATAGAAGGGGATTATAGGGCTTCGAATGTCGTGCAACTGTAGCTCAAGTCTCCGTCAGGTAATCAAACAGAGCAATTTACTGACCGTTGTGAGCACCGACTCCAAAATCTGCACAGGAAGTGTATAGTGTAGTATGAGTATATCCGGCCCTATGTACTCTGTAAGTACCGAGCCTAACCTCAAAGAAGTAGTGATGAGGCTAAGACGGATCACTTACACTAATATATACCTAGTGAAATAATAATAACAGGAAGGTAAGGCAGTTAACTTATAAAAATAAACTCAATCCTCGAAATCGATAAAACCAGAAACACCAGTACTCAGAATCTCAAATGAAAGCATCAAAATCTAACACAATACAACAATAAATACAAAACACACAATCCGTTGCGGCGCGCAACCCGATCCCACCTTACAAACACAACCTCTCATATTTCACTCGTTGTGGTGTGCAACCCGATCCCACCGTACAATATCAACCCTCCCTTATTCTACCATATCAATATCAATAATAGCATGTAAAATCTGTTGTGGTGCGCAACCCGATCCCACCATATAATCAGAATCAATATCATATTCCTCCCTTATTCACCATATTAATCACATATAAAATCCGTTGCGGCATGCAACCTGATCCCACCGTATCAATATCAATCCTCCCTTATTCCACCTATTGCAGCGTGCAACCCGATCCATAAACAAAATCAATAGATATAATCAACTCAATAACTCAAATCACAAGAATCTCTATGATTAACGAATATGAAAGAAATGCCATAAGGTATCTCGTACCAAATCAAGAAATGCTACAATTAATACTAAGCAATAAGACAAGACAATATATGACAATTAAAGTGTACAAGACAATTACGACAAGTAGTAATTAATCATGGAAGCACGAAAGAAACTAACATTTTAAATACGAGAATAATAAATGACAAGTAGCAAGTTAAGGCATAAGAGGCAATTAAATCTTGTAACCATTAGGACATAGAATAAAATAATTAACGGAATACGGGAAAGCATGAAATCAATTACTTTTACAGCATATATATACTCGTCACCTCTCATATACACCGTTTCACATGTAATTCATATAACACATAGCTCAAGGGTTCTTATTCCCTCAAATCAAGTTTAGACCTAACACTTACCTTGCTCCGCAAGTAAATCAAAGCTCAATTGGGGCCTTTCCTCAAAAATTCGCCTCCAAACCAATCAAATCTAACCAAAATCGACTCAATGACATCAAATAATGTTAGGAAAATCAATTACAATATATAAAGTTAAGATCTTTACACTTTTTTCAAAAAGTCAACAAAAGTCAACTCCAGGCTCGCTTGGTCAAAACTCGAGATTCAGTCCAAAACCCGATTACACATTCATTCCCGAGCCTGGTTATATAATTAGTTTCGAAATCTGACCTCAATTTAAGGCCTAAATCCCAAATTTACAAAAACTCCCAACTCTTCCCGAATCCCTAATTTTCTACCATGAAAGAACATAGATTAAGGTTAGAAATTAATGGGTGTTGATGGAAATGGAAGAAAACAAGTTAAAGTACACCAGCCTATTAAAGGGTGATGAAATTTCTTTTCCAAATCGCCTATAAGTCGAGATCTAATGAATAGGTGGTGAAAAATGGGTGAAAACCCGACCTTGGGATATTTAATAGGCGGGGCGTCAAACCTTTCTCACGTTCGCGAAGGGCCTTCCGCATTCGCGAATCACAACAGCCGAAATAGCCTACGCGTTAGTGAGTTTCCTGACGCGGTCGTGAAGGCTTCTCCCCCATGCCTTTGCGTTCGCGAGCCAGGGCTCGCGTTCATGTAGAGAAAACCCCAGATCCCCCTATCCAGGTCCCTCAACACTACGCATTCGCGAAGGGCAATCCCCTAAAGCTGGCGTACCAGCCATCGCGTTTGCGATGAAGGAAAGCCTCCCTATCTCGGGAGCACCTTCGCGATCGCGAAGAAGAACACATAAAACACCAGCAGAAGACAAAAAATCCAGAAATTTTCTATGATCAATGACCCGTAGCATATCCGAAACTCACCCGAGTCCTCAGGGTTCTAAACCAAAAACATGCACACAAGTCCAAAAACAACATATGAACTCGCTCACGCGATCAAAAGATCGAAATAAACCTAGAAGCACGAATCGGACACCAACACAAATGAAATATTCAAAGAAATTAAGAACTTTCAATTTTTCAACCGGACGTTCCAATCACGTCAAATCAACTTCGTTTTGTACCAAATTTTTCAAACAAGTCATATATATTGAAATGAACCTATACCAAGATCCGGTACTAAAATCCGAATCCGGTAGTAACAAAGTCAACTTACTGTCAAACGCATGAATTCTTTATAACAACAAACCCAGTTTGATCCCAACAGGTGGGGTCTGGGGAAGGTAGTTTGTACGCAGACCTTACCCCTACCTAATGTAGGTAGAGAGGCTATTTCCAACAGACCCTCGGCTCAGGAAGGGAAAGAAGAAGAAGAGGAAAGCAAGGAAGGAAGAAAGATGGAAGAGATAAGAAAAAAGGGAGAGATAAAAGATGAGTAGTACCAAATAATAGCAACAGGGATACAATACCTGAGGAGAACAAAATTACATACTGTAATAATAATCTAAGAATATGAAGGAACATGCATGCTACTAAGACTATTGGTGAACAACTATAAACTACCTACTATAAACGTAGGAATTCTTTAAACCTTTAAATTACTAGTTTTCAACATATTACGTTAAATCAAGTTAGGGACTTCTGAATACGATTCTGGCATATGCCCAAGTCTTAAATCATGATACGGACCCACTGGATCATTAAAACACTAATCCGGGTCTGTTTACACAAAACGTTGACTGTTGTCAACTCAAATGAGTTTTAAGTCACAATTTCACATTTTTATCAATTTTCTCATGAAAACCTTTCTGGAAAAGGACAGGGACTACGCACGCAAATTGAGAAAGGCTAAATGGAGCTATTCAGGGTCTCAGAACACATAAATAAAGGGTAAAACTATAAATGACATATCGAGTCATCACAACAGATACTTGTATAAAGGTGTATAAAAGGGTATAATAATGTAAAAGAGGTGTTTATACACCATATACACTCTTATACAATATTGTACACTAATATACAAAAATTGACTTCGTCTTCTTCCTTGATCCTCTTTTAAAATTTAACTCAAATCTACCACAAATCACTTCACATTTAAGTTTTGAACTCCTCTTGGTATTTTCAACCAATTGGAGTAAGACACAATCCAAACAACTAACAAACTCTAAAACCCCAAATCTAAAATTTAACTCAAAGATTAAAAAAAGATAAATAAAAAAATTAAATCGTGAGTCTCATAAGCCACGAGGCTCCCGAACAAAAAAGTTTTCTTAGCTTTTACAGTAAGTTTTCTTGTCGTAACATCAAACGAAATGGGTAACTTGTCCAACTACATTTAACTTCATAGCTTTTAGACGTATTGGTTGTAAGAAATATATTTTGAAATAGGAGTTGTCTAATATTTTAACTAGTACTTTCAAAATATGTACAATATGGGTTAGATCAGGTAAAACTAAAAATATGGGTCATTTATTTTTATGGTGTGAAGTCAAGTGTATTTTCTTATAATTCTTCCGCTAATGATCAACTAGGATGTCTTCAAACATTGTATAAACCCTTTTCATTAAATCATAGGCCTTTAAACTGAAACAGTATAGTTATAAGATCAAGTTGACAAATCCTTGCTCTGAGTGTAAGAGAGACAACTTTCCTTTTGAATGTTGCAAATACACAAATGAAAACTTGTGGAAGTATTCACTCTCAACTAAGCTCGTACCAAGAAATCTTTTACTGGTAAAATAAACGAGAAACATCCAATATGTTTTAAGGTTCCAAGTAATTTAATTAGCGTCAAGAAAATATTCAATTGTAGAACAAGGTAGCAAAGGGGAGAGTATGCAATCCTTAGGTCAAAGAAGAGAACGACTCGATTTTTTTTAGGCACTTATTAGTTCGAATTGAATAGCGAGGTGTCATTTTATGCATTGTTAGGCCTAAAAGATAAAGTAACGGGAGTATTATGTATTACTGCTTCTTCATTTTATGACATTAATTTTTTATTAATTAGTCAATTTATAAAAGAATAATATACTTATTTGACCATAATTTACCTTTAAACTTGCAATGTTTCAAAATAAGATTAAAATCATACATTTCAGCCAAAAAACAATTTTTGAATTTATGCCAAATCAAATAAATTAAACTGAAACATATGGAGTAGTACATTCATTGTCTTTTCCGAAATAATACATCCATTGTTGATAATTTTCTTTTCGAAACACCAACAAACAGGTCAACTCCTTATTTGGTCCATTACAAAATGTCATTTTGCTTTGAGGATATCTCAAATTGTCATTTTGGTTTATGACTCTTGTGGGACCTATAGGTCATCCAAGTCAGTATTTGCGATTGTGTTGGAAAATTGGTGCAAATTAAAGGGCCTCATTGCAATTAAAATACTAATAAATCATATGCCTAGGAAAACGATGAAAAAGAAGCCAGTGAATTTCGTCCATCAGTGATCAGTCCAAAGCTTCGCAAAACTTTCATTGTGTGAAACGGCATCGAGTTCAGAGTTGTCTGTGTAAGTAATACATTACTTCAACTTTTATTTTTGTTGATAATTTTATGAAATTATTTGAGAAGGATGACTAAAAGAAGAAGAACCAGAAAAGAGATTTGATTGCTGAAGCACCAGATTTGTATATTAACTTACGAGATAATGGTACAAAAAGCAGGAGTTTTTTGTTACGAAGTAAAAGGTGAACAAGAAAAGAGATTTCATAGTGTAAGCATGAGATATATATAGTAAAACGTAGAAGATCTTAGTATAAAATGTAGGAGATCTTAATACAAAATGCATGAGATTCTTTTTGCTGAAATGCAGGAGATATTAGTAGAAACCATAAGAGATGTTAATGTTATTACGTGAGATTTGATATATAATGTACGGAAAAGAGCTAAAAATATCCCTATCTTCTGGTAAATGGTTTAATTTTACTCGTCGTCCACCTATTAATCCAAAAATACATACAACATTATCTTCTGGTCTAAATTCACCCCCGCGACTAATGAAAATTTTTGTGGTCCCCATTTTAATGTGTTGGAAAAATGTAATTGGGTCACATGGCTTCCTGATCCGGATCAATTTTGTAACGACCTGATCAGTTGTTTTGAGCATTTGCACTTTGCTCGGTAGTTTATTGACATGAGTAGCTCCGTATGATGTATTATAACTTCTGTAAATCGTCGGTTTTGGTATTCAGGTTATCCGGAATCGATTCTGAAGAATGAATTTCAATGTTGAAGCTTTAAGTTGGAAGAGTTGATCAAGTTTGACTTTTTGTGAATTTAACTCCGGAACAGAGTTTTGATGGTTCCGATAGGTCAGGATGGTTTGGATGTGGGCTTATGCCTGAATTTGCATTTTGGATGTTTCTAGAAGGTTTCGACACAAATTGGAGAAAATTGGAAATTTGAAGGTTTCGAAAGTTCATACGTTTCACTGGAAGTTGACTTTACGAATATCAGATTCAGATTGTGGTCCCGGAATTTGGGATAGCTTTGTTATTGTATTCGGTACTTGTGTGCAAAATTTAGGTTCATTGCGGGTTGATTTGATATGTTTCAGCGCGAGTTTTGGGAAATTTGAAAGTTCAAAGTTCATAGATTTTAATTTGGGGTGCCATTCGTCTTTTCAATATTGTTATATGTGTTTTGAGGCCTCGAGTAGGTCCTTGTTATGTTATGGGACTTTTTGATATACTTGGTCCGGGTCCCGAGAGGCTCGTGTGTGTTTCAGACGAGGTTCGAATCATTTTTGTTTCTTAGTGCATTGCTGAAGGCTGCTTGTTCTGGTGTTTCCGCATCTGCAAAACAATGGACGCAGATGCGATTCCGCATGTCACAACCCAAATTCCCAACTCGCGGGATCGTGATGGCGCTTAACACAATACTTGATAGGCAAGCCAATGTTAGAAATTAATTAACCATTTTCTTTCGAACATTTACTTAAACGCAATAAGACAATTTAAAATAAACTAAATCCAATAATTTCCAACAAATAACTTCATGAATAATAATAATAATCAATAATTAAGCCGAACCACGAACTTACTATATAACTATGAGACTACCCCAGGGTCTGGTGTCACAATTCACGAACCACTAAGAATACTATAAATAATGAGCTGAAAAAATTATGTATCTGCTTTTAATGTAATAAAACAGTGTCTATAAAATTAAGAGAAGACTCCAGGAATCTACGGACGCCAGCAGATCTACCTCGTGTCTCCCACTTGTCCACCCTTATCACTCCTTGTTGTGGCGTGCAGTCCGCTCCTACCAGACATATCATATCACTTTATTTATGAAAATTTTCACAATTCAGGTCAAAGTCCTTCACAATATTTTTATATCAACAATTGAAACAGAATTATGTACAACTCATAAGCTTCATCAGTTATCATTTCACAATGAGACTAACCGGAATATACATAATACTGTCAACCAACTCATTCTTTTTATGTATCACAATTAACCAAGAGAACAACCAACACTTCTAAATACTTGAAACAATATCTAACAACAAGTTAACGAAACCAAGTAATCATGGAGACATCAATGAGCATAAAACAATTAAGCCATGAACCACATAAATTTGAAACGGGAAAAGGGATCATGTTCAACAACCAAATTGGTGGTGTATAGATACTCGTCACTTCACCTATACACCACACACATGCAAATGCACATAACAATTAAGTAGGGATTCATATTCCCTGAAGTCAAGGTTAAACCAAGCACTTACCTCAATCTCACAAGCAATCACTGCTCTAGCACGACGTTTCCTTTAGAATTTGCCTTTAACCCAATCGAATATAATCACAATTGGTTAAATATAATCATTATTGCTTAAAGGAATCAACTTTAATGAAACTCTATGGTTTTCCTATGTTTTCTTATCAAAATAAAAAAATCGACCCCGGGCCCACTTGGTCTAAACTCGAGGTTAGGGCCAAAACTCGTTTACCCAATCTCCCCCGAGCCCGGATATACAATTGGTTTTGGAATATTACCTCAATTCGAGGTCTGAATCCCCAAATTTTAAAATTCCTAAGTTCTACCTAAAAAACCCCAATTTTTACCATGAAAACTCTAGAATTTTGGTTGTAATCTTGTTAAAAGTT
Organism: Nicotiana rustica; assembly: GCA_005239535.1. Lineage (NCBI taxonomy): Eukaryota > Viridiplantae > Streptophyta > Magnoliopsida > Solanales > Solanaceae > Nicotiana > Nicotiana rustica. The sequence goes on along the minus strand of ML547643.1, from coordinate 132,845 downwards.
GTTAGGAATTGAAAAGAATTAGTTAGAGATTACTTACTAATGATTTGGAGAAGTTTGGGCCTTTGGAAAATCTCCTATGGATATTTAGGATTTGAGAGAATTAAAAAAGAAGTGAAAAATCCGTTTAAAATCTGATATAACAGGTTGCGGGTCTCGCATTTGCGAACTGGAGTTCGCATTTGCGAACCCTTAGCTTTCCGAAAATTATTGCAAATGCGATAAAATCCTCGCATTTGCGACCAAGGGCGCTTCGCATTTGCTACCCAAGACCTTGCAAATGCGAGATCTGAGGCTGGCCATTGACTTCGCAATTGCGAAGCCCGATCTCGAATTTGCGAGATCTGAGACCTGCAACGCTAGATGTTCAGCTGTTGGGGTATTTTTCTAAGTCTAGACACTCCGTAGCCTACCCGAAATTCACCCGAGCCCTCCAGTCTCCAAACCAGACATGCACGTAACTCTAAAATATCATACGGACTTACTCGTGTGATCAAATCATCAAAATCTACAGATTTAACCTCAAAACTCCAGATTTCCTCAAGAACACTCAAATTTCTAACTTTTCAACCGGACGTCCGAATCACGTCAAACCAACTCCGATTCTCATCAAATTTCACATATAGGACTTAAATATCATAACAGCTTGTTCCGGGCTCAGGAACAAAAATACGTCTCTGATATCATCAATTTCACATATTATTTTATTTTTAATTTCTTGAATTAACCAGCAGAATAATTTTCATCAAAAATTATTTTCTAAGGCTAGGGACCGCGAAATTAAATTCCAGGCATACGCCCAAGTCCCATATTTTACTGCGGACCTCCCGGGATCCTCGGAACACAGATCCGGGTCCGTTTACTCATAATGTTGACCAAAGTCAACTAAAACCAAATTGTAACTCTAGAAATTACTATTTCTCATATTTTCACATAAAAGCTTTCCGATTTCACGCCCAGACTATGCACACAAATCGAGGTAAATAAAATTAATCTTTTTAAGGATAATGAGTTTGGAATGGAGTCTTGATTTATAAGATGACCATTTGGGTCATCACAATATTCACCTCTAAAGAAAACGTTCGTCCTCGAACGGACATCGAAAATTACCTGAACTGGCAAACAAGTGGGGATATCCACTATGCATGTCCGACTCGGACTCCCAAGTGGCTGCCTCAACAGGCTGACCCCTCCACTGCACTCGAACTGAAGGGTAACTCTTTGATCTCAACTGATGAACCTGCCGATCTTGAATAGCTACCGGCTCCTCCTCATAAGTCAAATCTTTGTCCAGTTGGATAGAGCTGAATTCTAACACGTGGAACGAATCACCATGATATTTCCGGAGCATAGATACATGAAATACGAGATTAATTAAGGATAACCCTGTAGGCATCGCAAGTCTATAAGATACCTCCCCCACTCTATCAAGAATCTCAAATGACCCAATATACCTAGGGCTCAACTTACCCTTCTTCCCAAATCTCATAACACCCTTCATAGGAGATACCCGAAGTAATACTCTCTCTTCAACCATGAATGCCACATCCCAAACCTTATGATCGGCGTAACTCTTTTTCCTATACTGAGCTGCACGATGTCAATCCTGTATAATCTTGACCTTATCTAAGGCCTCTTGAACTAAGTCTGTACCCAATAATCGAGCCTCTCCCGGCTCAAACCACCAACTGGCGATCTACACCGTCTACCACATAATGCCTCATAGGGAGCCATCTGAATGCTCGACTGATAACTATTATTGTAGGCAAACTCTGCCAACGGCAAGAACTGATCCCAAGAACCTCCAAAGTCAATAACACAAGCACGGAGCATATCCTCTAAAATCTGAATAGTACGCTCGGACTGCCTGTCCTTCTGCGGATGAAATGCGGTGCTCAACTAAACTCGGGTACCCAAATATCGCTGCACTGCCCTCCAAAAGTGCGAGGTAAACTGCGTACCTCGATCAGATATGACAGACACGGGCACACCGTGATGTCAAACAATATGTATAATATATATCTCTGCCAACCGCTCTGAAGTGTAAGTACTTGCCACTGGAATGAAGTCTGCTGATTTAGTCAACCTATCAACAATAACCCAAACGGCGTCGAACTTCCTATGAGTTCGTGGAAGTCTAACAACAAAGTCCATAGTGATACGCTCCCACTTCCACTCAGGAATCTCTATCTGCTGAAGTAAACCACCGGGTCTTTGATGCTCATATTTCACCTGTTGGCAATTCAAACAACGAGCCACATAAGCAACAATATCCTTTTTTATCCTTCGCCGCCAGTAGTGCTGCCGCAGGTCCTGGTACATCTTAGTAGCACCCGAGTGAATAGAATACTTAGAACTGTGAGCTTCTTCAAGAATCAACTCACAAAGGCCATCAACGTTAGGCACACATATACGACCCTGCATCCTCAAAACACCATCATCTCCAACTGTAGCCTTTTTGGTACCACCGTGCCGAACTGTGTCCCTAAGGACCATCAAGTGCGGGTCATCATCCTGCTGATCTCTGATACGCTCGAATATGGAAGACCGAGCAACTGTACAAGATAGGACATGGCTGGGCGAAATATCCAACCTCACGAACATATTAGCCAATGTATGAATATCTAAAGCTAACGGTCTCTCACCAACTAGAATACATGCAAGGCTATGCATACTTACTGTTTTCCTACTCAATGCATCGGCCACCACATTGGCATTCTCCGGATGATACAATATAGTGACGTCATAATCTTTCAATAAGTCTAACCATATCCTCTGTCTCAAATTAATATTCTTTGCTTCAACAAGTACTGGAGGCTACGATGATCCATGTAATCTCACATAGCACGCCATAAAGATAGTGCCTCCATATTTTCAATGCATAAACAATGGCTGCCAACTCTAAGTCATGTACAGGATAATTCTTCTCATGAGTCTTTCACTTCCGAGACGCATATGCTGTCACCCTGCCCTCCTGAATTAATATCTCTCCCAACCCGACCCGGCACGGGAATCATCATAATACACCGTGAAAGATCCTAAACCTGATGGTAACACCAACATCGGTGCTGAAGTCAAGGCGGTCTTGACCTTTTGAAAGCTCACCTCACATCGTCCGACCATTTAAATGGAGCACCTTTCTAAGTCAGTCTCGTCATCGAGGCTGCTATAGACGAGAACCCCTCCACAAAATGACGGCAGTATCTCGCCAAACCCTAGAAGCTCCTGATTTCCGTGGCTGAAGTGGGTCTAGGCCAGTGCTTGACTGCCTCTATCTTCTTAGAATCTACTTGAATACCCTCTGCTGATACGACGTGACCCAAGAAAGCTACTGAGTCTAACTAGAATTTACACTTGGAAAATTTTGCATACAACTGATTGTCGCTCAAAATCCGGAGTGCTATATGGAGGTGTTGTTCATGCTCATCCCGATTACGGGAGTATATAAGAATATCATCAATGAACACAATTACGAAGGAATCCAGATAAGGATTAAAAGCTCGATTCATCAAATCCATAAAGGCTACTGGGGCATTAGTCAAGCCAAAGGACATCACCTAAAATTCATAGTGCTCATACCTTGTCCGAAAGGCTGTTTTAGGAACATCGGACGCCCTAATCTTCAACTGATAGTAGCCCGATCTCAGATCAATGTTTTTTAAACACACTGGAACCCTGAAGCTAATCAAATAGATCATCAATTCTCGGCAATGGATACTTATTATTGATAGTAACTTTATTCAACTGCTGGTAATCTATACACATTCTCATCAATCCATCCTTTTTTTTACAAACAAAACCGATGCACCCCAGGGTGAGACACTAGGTCTAATGAAACCCTTATCAAGTAAGTCTTGCAACTGCTCTTTCAAATATTTCAACTCTCGTAGGGCCATCTCGTATGGAGGGATAGAAATGGGTTGAGTGCCCGTAGCCACATCAATGGAAAAATAAATATCCCTATCGGGTGGCATCCCCAGCAGGTCTGCCGGAAACACCTCGGGAAACTCACGAACAATAGGCACTGGATCTATCGAAGAAACTTCGACATTAGAATCATGAATATGAGCCAAATACCCCTTTTCAACCATGCGACGAGCCTTGGTATAAGAATCATTCTGCTGGGAGAGTGACCAGGAGTCCCTTTCCATTCTAACTGAGGCAATCCGGCAAAGCTAAAGTAATTTTCTTTGCGTGACAATCCAAGATGGCATAATAAGGTGACAAGCAATCCATGCCCAATATGACATCAAAATTGACCACGTCAAGAAGCAAAAGGTCTACACTAGTTTCAAGACCCTAAATAATGACTATGCACGAACGATATACACAATCTACAATAATAGCCTCCCCCACCGGAGTAGACACATAAACAGGGGCACTTAAAGAATCATGGGGCATAACCAAATAAGAGGAAAAATAGGATGACATATAAGAATAAGTAGACCCTCGATCAAACAAAACTGAAGCATCTTTATTACAAACTGAAATGGTACCTGTGATAACTGCACCGGAGGACTCCGCCTCGGGTCTGGCGGGAAATGCTTATAATCGGGGCTGGGCACCACCGCCCTGGACTCTGTCACCGGGAGGACCCCTGACAGGTGGTCCTCCACCTCTAACGGGCCGACCACCATCTCTAGCGGGCTAGCCTCCACCTCTAGCATGCTGACCTCCACCTCTAACATTCTGACCTCTACCTCGGACTACCTGACCACTACCCCTGGTTGGCTGGGCAGGTGGTGCTGCAGCTAGTGCCGGAGCTATAGGATGAGAATTCTGGTACCGAGGCTGATTACCCAAGAATTTCGAACAAGATCTCCGAATGTGCCCATAGTCACCACACTCAAAATACCCATCCTGATACTGAGGCTGACCCTGGCGAAACGGGTAACCACGATAAAAACTCTGAAGAGGAGGTTCTCTGATAGGGGCTGACTGATCATAATAAGGCAAGTAAGAACCACGACCCCCTGAGGCACCATGAGATGTCTGAAGTGCTGAATTGAATGTCCTGGAAGAATGGCCTCTACCCTGAGTATCTCCGCCTTGAGACGAGGCACCACTGAATCTACTGGAATGACGAGGTCTCTTGTCTAACCCTTGATCTCCCATCTCGAGAACCGTCTCAACCCTCCTGGCCACATTGGCTGTATCCTAAAATGAAGTCTTAGTATCTATCTCCTTAGCCATCTGAAACCTGATGCGCTGGGCAAGGCCCTCAATATATCTTTGAACCCTCTCTCTCTGAATAGGCAACAAAAGAATAGCATGCCGAGCCAAATCCACAAAACGATTCTCATACTGGGTAACGGTCATGCCACCCTGCTGAAGACGCTCAAACTGACAATGCTTCTCTTCTCTCGTAGTAATAGGAAAAAAATTTCTTGAAAAAAGAGGTGAGAAAACTGATCCCAAGTCAAGCCAGGCGACTCAGCTGGTCTAGTAAAAAAACAATCCCTCCACCATTTCTTGGCAGAACCAGTCATCTGAAATGCGACGAAGTCGACCCCGTTGGTCTCCAAAATACCCATATTACCAAGAAACTCATGACAACTGTCTAGATATTCCTGAGGATCCTCTGAAGTAGCACCATTGAAGTGAACTGGGAAAAGATTGATGAACCTGTCCAATATCCACAAAGCATAGGTGGACATAGCTTCCCCATCAACGGACGGTGCTGCAGCAACTGGCTGAATTACCCCAACTGGATTGGGTGATGGGGTCTGAACCTGAGGACTAGTCTGATTAGGAGTGTGGGTAACAGGAGTCTGGACCCCTCCTTTAGCCTGAAATGCGCCTGCTGCAACAGGGAGTGCGCCAGTCTGGGCTACACTCTCCATAAGGCCTATTAATCTGACCAAAGCATCCTGAAGTACCGGGTTAGCAATAAAGCCCTATGGAACCTGAGCTGGTCCAGCTGGAACGGCCTGAGCTGAGCCCCCTATCAATCTCAATATAGGGCTCCAGAGCTGGGGCCGCAGTATGAGCAACAGGTTGAGTCCTACCCTTGCCTCGGCCTCTACCCCTAATAGGAGTTGCTGCTGCTGGAAGACCAGATTGTTGGTTAGCGGAAGAAGAAGCACGTGTTCTCGCCATATGCGAGAGAGTAGAAGAATTCAATCAATATTATAGATACCTAGAATCACACGACAGAGTAGAAATAAAAACTGAGTTTGTTCCTAACTTCATAGCCTCTGAGAGATAAGTACAGACGTCTCTGTACCAACCCCTCAGACTCTATAAAGCTTGTTCGTGAATTGTGAGACTTATGCAACCTAGTGCTCTGATACCAACTTGTCACGACCCAAATTCCCAACCCGCGGGATCGTGATGGTGCCTAACACAAAACTTTCTAGGCAAGCTAATGTTAGAAAATATTGAACCATTTTCTTTCGAACATTTACGTAAACGCAATAAGACAATTTAAAATAAACTAAATCCAATAATTTCCAACAAACAACTTCATGAATAATAATAATAATAATCAATAATTAAGCCAAATCACGAACTTACTATATAACTATGAGACTACCCTAGGGTCTGGTGTCACAATTCATGAACCAATAAGAATACTACAAATAATGGGCTGAAAGAATTATGTATCTATTTTGAATGTAATAATACAGTTTCAATAAAATTAAGAGAAGACTCCAGGAATTTGCGGACATTAGTAGATCTACCTCGTGTCTCTGAGTATATGATGACAGCTACTAAAATCTCCTAGCTCTGACCGGTACCTGGATCTGCACAAAAGAGTGCAGAATATAGTATCAATACAACCGACCCCATGTACTGAGTAAGTGCCGATCCTAACCTCGACGAAGTAGTGACGAGGCTACGGCGGGACATTAACAATATAACCTATAAACAATATATAATAAAGGAAGAAGGAAAAATTCTAAAATAAACAAAACAATAACTGTAGCAACAATTAGAATAACTCAGCCACCTTTTCCAGGTCTTAGCTATAGCCAAATCTCACATAAGTTTCCAAATTTCGAAACTTTGACTCTAAAAATAACAGTAAGCGAAAAATATGGAAAGTAGTGAAGTAATACAGTAAATTTTCAAATCTTTGCTTTTGAAAATCAACAAAACATAAGTGTCCTCCCTTATCGCTCCTTGTTGTGGCGTGCAACCCGCTCGCACATGTCCAACCTTATTGCTCCTCCCTATATATATATCACCCTTATTTCTCATGTTGCAGCGTGCAACCCCATCCCACCTGTCCACCCTTATCACTCCTTGTTGTAGCGTGCAACCCGCTCCCACCAGACATATCATATCACTTTATTTATGAAAATATTCACAATTCAGGTCAAAGCCCTTCACAATATTTTTGTATCAACAATTGTAAACAGAATTCTGCACAACTCATCAATTATCATTTCACAATGAGACCAACCGGAATATATATAATCAAATACTATCAACCAGCTCATCCTTTTTATGTATCACAATGATACCAAGGGAACAACCAACACTTCCAAATACTTGAAACAATATCTAACAACAAGTTAACGAAACCAAGTAATCATGGAGACATCAATGAGCATAAAACAATTAAGCCATGAATCACATAATTTGGAAACGGGAAAAAGGATCATGTTCAACAACAAAATTGGTGGTGTATAGATACTCACCACCTCACCTATACACCACACACATGCGAATTCACATTGCAAATGTGATAAATTCTTTGTATTTGCGACCAAGGGCGCTTCGCATTTGCGATCCAAGACCTCGCAAATGCGAGATCTGAGGGTGGCCATTGATATCGCAATTGCGAAGTCCGATCTCGCATTTGCGAGATCTGAGTCCTGCAATGCCAGATGCTTAGTTGTTGGGGTATTTTTCTAAGTCTAGACACTCCGTAGCCTACTCGAAACTCACCCGAGGCCTCGGGGCTCCAAACCAAACATGCATGCAAGTCTAAAAATATCATACAGACTTGTTCGTGCGATCAAATCATCAAAATCCATAGATTTAACCTCAAAACTCAAGATTTTCTCAAGAACTCTCAAATTTCTAACTTTTTAACCGGACGTCCGAATCACGTCAAACCAACTCCGATTCTCATCTAATTTCACAGATAGGACTTAAATATCATAACAAACTTGTTCCGGGCTCCAGAATAAAAATACGGGCTCGATATAATCAATTTCACATATTATTTCATTTCTTTATTTCTTCAATTAACCAACAGAACAATTTTCTTCAAAAATTGTTTTCTAAGGCTAGGGACCTCGAAATTCAATCCTGAGCATACGCCCAAGTCCCATATTTTATTGCAGAACTTCTGGGATTATCAGAACATAGATCCCGGTCCGTTTACTCAAAATATTGACCAAAGTGAACTAAAACCAAATTTTAACTAGAAATTACTATTTCTCATATTTTCACATAAAAGCTTTCCGGTTTCACGCCCGGACTGCGCATGTAAATCGAGGTAAATAAAATTAATCTTTTTAAGCCTAATGATCATGGAATGGAGTCTTAATTTATAAGATGACCCTTTGGTTCATCACACCGCATATCTGGACAATTGGTCGCATAAGCAAAGGTTGGCGTGGCTGGAATAGATCGCAGAAGCGGGACTTTGAGGCGCATATGTGGTCCCGATGAAGCGACGATCTTGGGTGCGGAATCAAGATTTAGCGTAGAAACATGTTTGGTTTCGCACCTGCGGTCGCGTAGAAGCGGATAGAGATCCACTGGTACGAGGGGTCAGCCAACTAGTCGAGTCCGCAAAAGCGGAGCTTGTGTCGGAGAAGCGGTTAACGTGTCGCAGGTGCGAAAATGCTGGGCAGAATTCTATAAATCGAGGCTTTGGTTCTTTTATCATATTTGAGAAGGGGGACACGGATTGGGGAGATTTTTGGAGTAATCTTCATCACAAGGATTGGGGTAAGTGTTCTACACTTGGTTTTCATCTTATTTCATGAATCTATCTTTTGGAAATTGGTTGATGATTTTAATGAGAAATTGGGGGGTTTAGCCTACAGCTTCATAAAGTGAATTTTTGAGTTTTGAATATCGATTCTGAGTCGGATTTGAGTGAAACTAGTATGGTTGGACTCATAATTGAATGGGTTGCTGGATTTTATGAGTTTTGTCGGGTTCCGAGGTGCGGCCTCGGGTTGAACCTTTTGACCGATTTTGGTCTTTTGATTAAAGATTCGACCTTTATCAATTGAGTTTGTTTCCTTTGGAATTATTTGATGTATTTGAGTTTCTTTTGGATAGTTTTGAGTCGTTCGGAGGTCGATATGTGCGAGATGGAATTTCTGGAGCATCACTTGGCTTGCTCGGTATTGGAATTGGCTTCTTCAAGGTAAGTAACACTTCTAAACTTGGTGTTAAGGTTATGAAACCCTGAATTACGTGTTATGTGATTGGTATTGAGGTGACCCACATGCTAGGTGACGGGCGTGTGGGCGTGCACCGTGTGAATTCTGACACTGTTATTTCTATGGTAGTGTGTAATTACCTGATCTTACTTGTAACCATGTAATTTTTACATACTTGAGCTATTGAGTTGTGATCAATGCTAGAATCCATGTCTAGGCTACATGTTTATCCTGCTGGGAACCGCTGAGGTCTTTCTACTACTTAGCGTGAGCTATCTTCTTTCATAGCATTACATACTCAGTCATACGCCTTCATATGCATATCATATCTCAGCCTCTGTTACTATTTATTGATACATCACATCATTATTTTTGGGCTGATATTTCATGACATTGAGAGCCCAAGAGACTGGAGAGATTGATGACGAGTGAGACTGAGGGACTGATATAGCATTTGGGATGAAGGATCCCCTTTTCACGACCCAAAATCCCTTCGAAGGATTCATGATGGCACCTAGCCTCTAAAACTAGGTAAGCCTAACTCATACCGAAAAGATAACAGATTCTACTAAACAACTATTGAACATGAACCAGAAATTCTGAATAAACTAATAGGTCCCAGCATGATACAATATCCTAAAACTGGTAGTACAAGTCATAAGCCCTTTCTAGGAGAAATTGTACATAATAAATACATTACTATTCCGGAATAGAAGGAAACAACGGAAATAAATATATCAGAGGGTGACTTCGGAGCCTGCGAAGGCTCGACAGGTGTACCTTGAAGTCTCCATCCACATAAAAAATAAGTCTCAAAAACCGACTCGATCCGAAGTACCTGGCTCTGCACAAAAAAATATGCAGAAGCATAGCATGAGTCACTACGGTGGTACCCAGTAAGTATCAAGCTTAACCTCGGTAGAGTAGTGACGAGGCCACGTCACGAGACTCACGGAACATCTAAACCTGTGCAGGATATGACATAAAGCTAACAAGAAAGGAATATTAAATAAATTCCAATAGCAAACAGAAATCAGATTACAAACAGTAATAACAATAAGGGAAACACAACTGTCAACGAGAAATAACCAGGTAATTAGAAAACAACATAGTTGGGATACAGACAAGGGTAAATGTGATCAAGTAGGGAAGACGATGTCAATTGAACCAATCAAATTGTTTCTAATGCACGACTCCAATAATCTCAATTCTCGTAATCTCTTACCATATATCTCATCTTTCCAACCTTTAACACACACAACACCTTGTGCCCACTTCTTTCCATCTCACCTTGCACAGCTACTCAGTACGCAATATCCATGACAAATTCTAATTAAGATGTTCCAAAGACTTTATGTATATATCTCGAAAAGTAAAACTACAGCTTCTGAACCAAGTAGGAAATCAATGAGAAAAATGAGTTTATTTTGGAAATCATTTAGTTAATGAAAATAACCTTTTTCAAAAAATTACAACATCGGACAAGGTACTGAATTTAATATAGAATTTATTGAATTACACTATAATAACAATTCCTTTTTAAGTAAAATAAAAACCTCGGACAGGACAAGGAGGTTAAGTTGAGGAACAAATTGACGTAAAATATGACAACTATTAGAAATGGTAAGTATTGGGATAAACGGCGGGTTTTAACTTAAAAGTCAGACTAGGTAGCGTGATATTAATTCTTTTATTTATTTAAAATCAATATATTACTAACAACTCAACAAGATAGGAGGCAATGACTCAACGTAGTAGATTCACCTAGAAAATGAATTTACCAGAATAATAGTATTAGGAAAAAAACTCAGGAAATGAAGGCAAGGCGCTAAGTCAATGACAATAACTCAATCCTTGGAAAACAGTAAAGAACCGGGAATACAAATTCTCAGAATCTCATACGAAATAACCGAAACCATTGCAACAAAACAGGGAATGCAAAACAAAAAAAATGTTGCGGCGTGCAACCCGATCCCACCATATGATATCAATATCATAATTCACCCTTATTTCACCATATCAATTCACCCTTATTTCGCCTGTTGCGGCGTGCAACCCAATCCCACCATACAATATCAATATCATACCAATAAGCAAAATATGTTGTCGTGCAACCCGATCCTATAATATAATATCAATATCATAATTCACTCTTATTTCACCTGTTGCGGTGTGCAACTCAATCCCCCCGTATAATAGCAATATCACAATATAAATATCCTCCCTTATTTCACCTGTTGCGGCGTGCAACCTGATCCCTCTTACAACAATTTAAATCAACAACAACAATCGATAACTCCATTTACAAGAATTTCTACAATCAAGAGTATCAGTAGACAACAATAATGAAATCACATAGAACCCGAGGAACACAACAAACTTTACAAAAATCACTGGACAGGTAAGGTACGTGATAACTAAGTATGCAATCGCAACAATTAGGATATGTAGAAGATAAGTACAAGACATAGAAGAAACTTAAAAAATAAGCAGTAACAAGACAATAAGGAAGGCAATAACTTCAACCAAGACATATAAGGTCAAATAACGAGTAAGAAGTACAGTTAGGTGCTAACAACGTCAGATAAAACATGTAACAGTAGACTAACAATGAGATAATGGTGTGTTATGACAATTAAATTAAAGGCATGGAAAGACACTAGACAATCTAAACCGGTAAATACCACATATAGACCGTGTACCCACTCGTCACCTTGCGTACACAGCTTTCACATAACAAGGTGGCACAATTAACTCAATTCCTAAGAGGTAGTCTCCCCACACAAAGTTAGGAAAGATACTTAACTCTATTTGGCCAAATCAATACTCCATTTAGCTTTTCCTTTACCATTTCACCATTGCTTGGCTCAATCTAGACAAAGACGACTTAAATACATCAAACAATGCAATAGAAAACAACTTCAATTATTAAAGCTATGATCTTTATGCAATTTACAAAATGTCAAGAAAAGTCAACCCCCCGGACCCGCACCTTGGATCTCGATAAAATTTACGAAATCCAAACACTAATTCCGATACGAGTTTAACCATACCCAAATTATCAAGTTCTGATACCAATTCGTCCTTCAAATCATCATTTTTCATTTTGAAGATTTTATTTTCCCCAAAGTTTCCTTTAGATTCTTATGAATTTGATGTTAAATCAAATGTATAAACACAAAATACAATTGAAAATTTATTAGAGGTATTTACCCAATGATTTGGTATGAAATCCTTCCACAAAATTGCGTCCCATCGAGGCTAGGGTTCAAAACATGATAAAATGAAGCTAAGTCCCGAAATGAAAGGCTTAACACCAGCCTCACATGTCCCATTTGCGACATCAGGGTTGCAAATGTGATGCTCTCAAATGCGAAGGCTGACCAGCTCTGTTAAAGTCGCAAATGCGACATAAGACTCGCAAATGCGAGCTCAGTGTTTTCGCAAAAGTAACGGACTGTGTCGCAAATGCGGAGCTGCCTAATCGCAAATGCGATGATATGGTTCGTAAATGCAAACTCCCCTGCCCCAGCCCATCGTCGCAAATGTGAGAATGATCTCACAAATGCGATGAAATCCTTGCAAATGCGAGAACAAAAACACCAGCACAGCTGAACCTTCTTTTAACACTCTGAAGCACGTACAAAACTCATCCGATCCCTCAGGGCTCTAAACCAAACACCCTCACAACTCTGAAAACATAACACAAACTCGCTCGCGCGATCAAAAAAACAAAATAACCTCTTAAATCACGAATTGGACCCCGAAACACATGAAAATCACAATGAGCTTCAAGAATTTCTAGAATCGCAACTGAGCGTCCGAACCATATCAAATCAACTCCAAATGATATCAAATTTTGCAGGCAAGTTCCAAATGATGAAACAGATCTATTCCAAGTTTCGAAATCACAATCCGGACCAGATAGCTTTAAAGTCAAACCATGGTCAAACTTAGGAAAATTCTAAACCTTTAAATTGCCAACTTCTGTCAAATGATGCCGAAACCTTTTGGAAACATCCAAATGAAATTTCGGACATACTCCTAAGTCCAAAATCACCCTCCGGACCTACCCCAACAATAAAAACACCGATCCGAGGTCAAATACTCAAAATTCAAACCTTGGGTCATTTCCGTCAACTTCAAGCTTCTCAAATGAGAGTCATTCCTAAAAATCCTTTTCGAACCTCTCAAAAACCCGAACCGATGATGCATGCAAGTCATAATACACTGCGTGAAGCTACTTGGGACTCCAAACTACTGAGCCAAGTGCAATTTGTCAAAATGACTAGTCGGTTCGTTACATCCTCCCCGACTTAAACATACGTTCGTCCTCGAACATGCCAGGATTCGTTCCAGAGCTATCAGAACACTGCATGAGCTCACCATACATACACCTGGGGTGATTCTCTATCACCCAACCAATGTAGGCCTAACATTGCAACTTAATTGAAGACCTCACTTTATCCTTAGTCCATAACTTAAGACAAAACCCAACCCTCAACATCTGAAACTCCTCATAGGATCCGAATCTCGCATCATCACACTGTACAAACCTAAACAAGCTGAATCGAGCCATAATTTCAACCCAGGTTGCAATCACATGATGTTCCACACAAACGAAATACCCGTAGTAATATCTTCTGACCATCATAGCTTCCCAATAACAATCTAGATGTCGGTAATATACTTCACATTGAATAAAACCTTGTTCTGGACTTCCACGATGCTGACCAAAATACAAGAAACATGCAGAAACTCACAACCACCCATGAAATCAACAAGACAAGAAGCTCTCCCGTCCCTCAAGAACCATTGCCCAAATCTGAGTGGAAATAGCATCATCCTTCCAACCACTCCTCACCCCAAAATGATAGTGCGAGGCTCAAATCGAAGAACCTCTTCTCAGCCAATACCAGCAGCCCAGCTAACAACTCATCACGGAACCACACAGGTTCTCATATAACACGGTTCGTATGCCGAACAGGCAATAACCCAGGCATGTAGCAAAATAGAAGGAAAGCAAGGTACGAGGATTATCTAACAAGTGCAATAGATGTAATGACAAAGTACAATTTCATCAACTTATCCTACATAGGGAATTGGGCACAAAATAAATAGATGGAAGAGTATCTCATATAACATCCGCTACGGCGTACAGCCTGACCCCAAAATATATCAATCTACATAGGGATACTCATCGAGCCAAACTATTTAAGTTCACTAATCACATGAATGCTGATATCAAGCACAATAGAGTGCACAAGTAAAACTGTGGGAAATGAATAGAAATAGAACAACGTGGAGGAAAATAAGCGCAACTAAGGTGCAATGAGGAAATCAACATCATGAGTGATATCTTTCCCACATCGCCATAAGGCCTGAACGGAATTACAACATGCGTGGAGAATAATCATACAGCTTCACAGCACATCACAACATACAAGAGTAGCACAAACATAGGTCAGGGGCACAAATAATATCCATTATGCTCGGTAACATAACCATGATATTGACTTCACAAGAGTGCCTAAGCATGATCCGATATAAAGTACACATTCTCGTTGGGCTTTCAAATAGCCCCCAAACCAAACTCTGATCATTCCCAAATAGGTAAATATCCCTCCACAAGTCCATAGCAACCTACCGACAATTTATGCCATTAGTTATCTTATTCTCAACATTTCTTCACAATCTGCAAACAAGAAATAGTTCGCATATGGGGACATCCAGCCCCAAAACCTCAGGAATACCATAGTTTCCATACCCGATCTCAACTACACTACCAGAATGGCTGATACATCACTCACAACCCATCATCTTACTGAAGCACCCATGTAAAGTTTCCAGCACGTAACGAAACCTGAACCTCAGAAGCCTCAAACCATGTAATTATTACACCACTAGCCAAGCATCTGCAACCATAACACCAGGTATCTTCCTGAAGTGCACGCTCTTCACATATGATATCCAATAATTCCAACATCCTACTAACTTCTTATATCCATCCAGGAGAAACCATAATGTACCACATATTCCTCATGCCCATAGCAGACAACCGACTCAAGCTGTGGCCAACACCATCAAGGACTATCCGAGACCCGCCTGCACGAAACTAATCCACCAGGACTACATCTCCCCAACTCAACCGAGTCACACAAACCGTCCAAACCAAAAGTACTGCTACAGATGCCAGTAGAGAATTCCCAATAAAAAAAAGACTAATTACTTCCATTGATATGCTGACCCAACACCACAGAGTTGACCAATTTCTTCGAGTACTCCTCGTCTTTACTCTAGGGTATCACTTCTCCACGTCAGTACACAATGATCCCAACCAAAACCCAATGATAAAATCCTAGCACGAATCACGCAACCCAAAAGCTCATAAACCACCGTATTTCCTCTAAGCACACCATAATGCCGCAACCAAGATGTCCACACTGAATAGACCTCTTGTGAATGAAATGTTGTTTCTCCGACTACCTTCGATACTGAAATTTAGATCCATTAATGATGTAGAAACACCACAAGCCCAAACATCATCCCATGCAAGATCCCAAATCTTAATCATACGCAAATTTTGGGGAACCTTCCAATACAATATATATACACATATCTGGCCAAAATAGATGTAACACCTGGATCTCCAATCTGCATAACGCTAGTGGACTCCCCTACTTGGCGTGAAGCCATAGACAACAACATCTGATGATCCGCAAAACTAACCTTCATAGCTCGTACAACACCAATCACAAGGTACTCCAAGCCATCTACTAAGTGCACGTTCATTATCGTGATAGTAGATCTCACTTCCTTTAGTGCCTTGAATGATAAAATTTACCTTCCACTGAGTAGAAATTCAGGTGCAGAAAACACCAACAGCCACAGACACTAGCAGAATCAACCATCTCCCAAACCCATAATCGATCCGATAACCACTCAAAACTCAATCGAAGTCCTCGGGACCTCAACCAACTGTACCAACAAGTCATATATCAACGTACACTTAGTCGCACCTTCGAATCACTCAAAACAACATCAAAATACCAAATTACCCTCGGATTCGAGCCTAAGAACTTCTAATCTTCCAAATTCCGCGAACGACGCTGAAACCTACCAAACCACGTCCGAATGTCATCAAACTTTTACACACACGTCACGAATGACACCAAGAACCTATCCCAACTTCCGAAAATCCATTTTGACCCCGATATCAAATTTTCCACTACCGACCAAAATTGCCAAATTTTAAACTTTCGCCAATTGAAGCCTAATTATACTATGGACCTCCAAATCACATTTCGAAAGCACTTGCTCCCGAGTCCAAAATCATCTAACGGAACTAACCAAACCATAAAAATCTAAATTCGAGATCGTATACATATAAGTCAACATCTGGTTGACTTTTCCAACTTAAGCTTATACCAAAGAGACTAAGTGTCTCAATTCACTCCGAAACCACTTTGGACCTGAACCAACTAACCCGGTATAACACAATATAGCTTAATAACACAAAAAGAAGCAAAAATAGGGAAAACATGGCTATAACTCTCAAAACGGCTAGTCGGGTCGTTACATCCTCCCTCTCTTAAACGGACGTTCATCCTCGAACGGTCTAGAAACATACCTGGAGTCTCAAATCGGTGTGGATATCTGCTTCGCGTCTCCCGCTCGGTCTCCCAAGTGGCCTCCTCCACAGGTTGACCTCTCCACTACACCTTCGCTGAAGTTATGTCATTTGACCATAACCTTTTAACCTACCGATCCAAAATAGCCACCGACTCCACATCATAAGTCATATCACCCTCCAACTGAACCGTGCTGAAGTCCAAAACATAGAATAGGTCGCCTACATCCTTTTGGAGCATGGAAACATGAAATACCGGATGCACACTCGACAAGCTGGCTGGCAAGGCAAGCTTATAAGCCACCTCTCATATCCTTTGAAGCACCTCAAGAGGCCCAATGAACCGGGGGCTCAACTTTCCCCTCTTCCCAAACTTCATAACACCCTTCATGGGTGATACCTTCTCCCTAACCATAAAAGATACATCACAGACCTTCCTATCCGCATAGATCTTCTGCCTAGACTGCACCATGCGAAGCCGCTCCTGAATCAATCTCACCTTATCTAATGCATCATGGACCAAGTATGTACACAATAGTCTAGCCTCACCTGGATCAAACCATCCTACCAGAGATCTACACCTCCTCCCATATAATGACTCGTAAGGAGCCATCTAAATACTCGACTGATAGTTGTTGTTATATGCAAACTCCGCGAGCGACAGAAACTGGTCCTATGAACCCCCAACGTTAATGACACAAGCTCACAACATGTCCTCCAATATCTGAATAGTATGCTCGGACTGCCCGTCTGTTTGACAGTGAAAAGTTGTGCTCAACTCTATCTGAGTACCCAACTCTCGCTGTCGGCCCTCCAAAACTGCGATGTAAACTGAGTACCTCTGTCTGAAATGATAGAATCTGGGACACCATGTAGGAGAACAATCTCTTGAATATAAATCTTATCCAACCGCTCTGAAGTGTAAGTAGTACCAACTGGAATATAGTGTGCGGACTTGGAGCCGATCCACAGTAACCCATATAGCATCGAACTTCCTCAAAGTCCATGGAAGCCCAAGTACGAAGTCCATGGTGATCCGCCTCCACTTCCACTCCGGGATCTCTAATCTCTGAAGCAAGCCATCCGACCTCTGATGCTCATATTTAACTTGCTGACGGTTGAAACACCAAGATACAAATCCAACTATATCCTTCTTCATCCGCCTCCACCAATAGTGTTGTCTCAGATCCTGGTATATCTTCGCAGTACCTGGATGGATGGAATACCGCAAGTTGTGGGCCTCCTAAACAATCAACTCCTAAAGCTCATCTACATTAGGCACACATATCCGGCCCTGCATCTTCAACACGTACTCATCACCAATAGTCACATCCCTAGCATCACCTCGCTAGAACCTACCCTGAAGTACGAGTAGGTGGGGGTCATCATACTGACGCTCCCTCGTACGGTCATAAAGAGAAGACCTGGAGACCACACAAGCCAATACTCGACTCGGCTCCGAAATATTCAATCTCACAAGATGGCCCGCTAAGGCCTGAACATCCAATTCTAAGGGTCTCTCTGCTGTCGGAAGATATGCTAAACTCCCCAAACTCTCCGCCTAGCGACTCAGGGCATCGGCCACCACATTAGCCTTCCGCGGATGGTACAAGATAGTGATATTATAGTCCTTAAGAAGCTCCAACCATCTCTGTTGATGAAATTTAAGATCCTTCTGCTTAAACAGATGTTGCTGACTCTGTGGATCAGTATAGATCTCAATGAACCCTATACAAATAATGACGCCAAATCTTCAAGGCGTGAACAATGGTTGCTAACTCAATATCATGGATAGGATAGTTCTTCTCATGGGTCTTCAACTGGCGCGAGGCTTAGGAAATCACTGTACCCTCCTGCATCAAAACACATCCAATTCCTATCTTCGAGGCATCACAATACACGGTGTAAGAACCTGAAGTTGATGGCAGAACTAACAATGGAGTTGTGGTCAAAGGAGTCTTGAGCTTCTAAAATCTCTCCTCACACTCATCCGACCACCTGAATGGAGAACCTTTTTGAGTCAATTTGGTCAAGGGAAATGCAATAGATGAAAAACCCTCCACAAAGCGACGGTAATAACCCACCAAACCAGGAAAGCTCCTAATCTCTATGACTGAGGATGGTCTAGGCCAACTCTGCACTGCCTCTATCTTCTTCAGATCCACCTGAATACCCTCACTGGACACCACGTTCCCCAAGAATGCTACTTAACTGAGCCAAAACTCACACCTGGAGAACTTTGCATAAATTTTCTCCTCCTTCAATCTCTGTAATACAATCTTCAAATGCTGAGCATGCTCCTCCTAGCTATGAGAGTACACCAGGATGTCATCAGTGAATACGATAACGAATGAGTCCAAATAGGGCTGGAATACACTGTTCATCAAATGCATGAACGTTTTTGGGGCATTGGTCGGTCCAAAAGACATCACCAAGAACTCATAATGGCCATAACGGGTCCTGAAAGCTATCTTAAGAATATCTTAATCATGAATCTTCAGCTGGTGATACCCGGACCTTAAATCAATCTTGGAGAACACCCTCGCTCGCTGAAGCTGGTCAAATAAATCATCAATAAGAGGCAAAGGATACTTTTTCTTGACTATGACCTTGTTCAGCTGCCTATAATCAATGCACATCCTCATGGAACCATCCTTCTTCACCACAGATAGAACCGATGCACCCCAAGGCGACACACTAGGTCGAATAAACCTCTTATCAAGAAGTTCCTGAAGCTGTTGTTTCAACTCCTTCAAATTAGCCGATGGCATACGATACGGTGGAATAGACAACCTTTCTCAACCATATGCTGAGCCTTCAAATATGAAATCACCCTACGATGTACATACTCTATAGAAACACTCCACTCAACCCTCAGAAATCCTGGCATTGGTAACTTCACGGTCTTAGCGTGACAATCTAGAACAACATGACATGGAGATAGCCAATCCATACCCAATATAACATTAAAATCAACCATACTGAGCAACAAAAGGTCCACTCGGGTCTCCAGAACCCCAATAGCCACTACACATGACCGATACATACGATTCATAATAATAGTATCACCCACAGGAGTAGATACATAAGCAGATGAAACTAAAAACTCACGGGGCATATCAGAAAATGAGAGAGTATGAGGAAACATATGAATACGTGGAACCAGGGTCAAATAATACAAAGGCATCTCTGTGAAAAAATTTGACAATACCTGTAACCACAACATCTGAAGCAATAGCATCTGGTCTGGAAGGAAGGGCATAGAAATGGGCCTGGCCACCTCCTGATCTGCCTCCCCCTCTCGGGCTACCCCTATTGACTGAGCTCCACCCCTAGCTGGCTACTGGTGCTGAAGTCGAAGGTTGACTCCTCTTCTGAGATGAACCTCCCATCAGGCAGGGACAAAACCTATTGATATGACCTAAATCTCAATAGTCAAAGCAACCTCGCCCTGCAAAGGGCAGCATAGACTGAAGGGAACCTCGAAAATCGGAATAACCGCTAGAAGGTCCTAACACATATGAGCTTTGAGTTGATGGTGCATGAGACAAACTCTGAGCTAGTAGTGCAGCAAATGATGTGTAACTTTGTTGATAACCATGAGTTCCATGACTGGATGATGCACCACGGTGAACTGGGTGAGCTGTCTGAGCTTTCCTGAGAGGACGACCTCTACCGTGCTAGAACTGACCCCCAGAAAGAGCACCACAAAATCCATCCTGTCCACAAGGCCTCTTGGCCTCCCTCTCAACCCTCTCCTGACCGCTAAACATCTCAATTTGTCAAGCAATGTCGACAACCTCATCAAAAGTAGCACCAGTCACTCTCTCTCTCTCTCTGGTCATGAGCAATCGAAGGTGGAAAGTGAGGCCATCTATAAACCTCCTGATCCTCTCTCTGACTGTGGGGACCAACCAGATATCATGGCGGGCTAACTCTAAGAATTGCATCTCATACTGAGTCACGAACATATCAGCCTAACGAAGCTGCACAAAACTATCTGTGCAGCTCCTGTATACGAGACTGGGGCACAAACTTCTCGGGAAAGATAATGGAGAACTGCTGCCAAGTAAGGGGTGTTGTGCCGACCGACCTACTGTCACGACCCAAAAAGAAGGGCCACGACGGGCACCCGGTAGCTTACTCAACCGAGTACCAATGTAACATATCTTTCTTATCATACTATCATGGATAAATGGGCAGAAAGGGTCATCATGAGATAAACCGCATAAAATATATGTGCATACTAGACATAGTATGACATAACATTATATAGAAATGTATACATGCGACATACGCGCCTATAAGGCTGACATGATCATTTGTAAACACAAAATATAGGTTGATAAGGCCATACAAGTATCCATATACCTGACATTTGTCCACAAGCCTCTAAGCGTACATAAACATCACAAAGGTTGGGACAGGGCCCTGCCATACCAGTCAATACATGTCCCAATCATACTGACCAAATTGGCAACCCCAGAGCAAGTGGAGTGCAGCAACACCTTCCGTTGAGCTAATAGCCTACTAGGAGGACTGTCAACTTGTCTATTGGGACCTACAAGGATGAAACACAGTGTCCCCAGAAAAAAGGGACGTCAGTACAAATAAAATACCGAGTATTTAAGGCAGGAAAGCATAAATAAGAATAGTAATGTAAAGTGAGATAGAAGAGATACAACCTGTACCATCTGAGGGCTACTGACATGAAATGCATGATACATATATATACATAAACTTTTAAAAACATACGCCTCTGTGGGCATCATCATCATCATATCATACCCGCCCTTGAAGAGGACTCGGTAAAAACATACTCGGCCATCATAAGGCTCAGTAGAATCGTACCCGGCCACGTGGAGCTCGGTAAACCCAACTGATCAGTGGTTGCACAATAGGTGTCTTACTTGGCCAACTATAGCGCGGCTCGGTAGAGTAAAATAGATACTATATATAATGCATGTTGGACTCATGAAATCATGCTCTATACCTTTTGGAGTGAAGTAAGGTAGTTTCACCTTTGATTAACATTATGGACATCATACCATCAATATGAACTTCACTAGGACTCAAGGATCATAAATATTTTCTTAGAATAACTTTGTACGGAAAGAACAACATGGACAACCTTAGTTTCTAGGAGTAGATTCATTATGAAATAGCTCATCATTTATGTTCGTTTCACCGTAGATCATGACAAAAGAATGAAGGAAGATCCTTAACATATCTTTGCAATCTTCTCTCCAATTGTCGACCAAGCTCAATATGATCTTCTTACGTACATAATGAGGAACCCGACTTCTTCTTTAGGTCATTATGCTTATGTTGAAGCCTTCTTCCTTATTTCCTCGGCTAGTCTTTCGTTGCAGTGCTTGGGGAAGAACTTCTGACTCTTGTAAAGTTGGGAGCTTATTAAATTGTATACCCCACGGTATTTCTGATGTTCTTACTCGCTTATCATTATCCTTAGTTACTTACCTCCGCGCCCTTGTGCTCATAAGGTTGCTTCTGAATTGAAATTTCAGTTGTCTCCCTAGTGGAACACTCTTTTCTTTCCGTAACACTTATATTGTAACTTCTACTACCCCAACTCCTATATGAATATTTCTCGAGGATTACGATGTTATATCTGAGAGACTGAATTTCCTATGCTGGGTTTGACTATGTTTATCTTGCATGATCTACTGATTTGTCTGTATCCTCCTAACTAGCCATAACTAGGCTCTTCCTGAATCAACTACAGACTACCCATTGGTCCACTCTCATATCTGTATTTTGTGTAGCGCCTCTTTTTTTATGTCCTTTGTCTTATCTTACGAGATCCTTATGTATCAAGTGTTCATTTCCACTTATTTATCAATATCATCAAGTGCGAAACCCTTATTGATTCTCCCCGACATCATGTTTGCATAATGTTCTAGAGTCATACTATATCTGTAGGATCTGAATAAATGCAATTTCATTCCTTTCACCTTTTTACCGCACTCTTCCTTTACCATTCGATAGTTACCTCTTCATCTTTGGAATTTTTTTTTCATATCTTCACTCACATATTATTCGCCTTGCGGTAACCCTTCTACACCAAGTATAATTGAATTTCTTACGCACAAGGGTGACACATAGTGTAATTGGAACATTTAGTCCCTTAAGATTAACTCTTCTCATAGTGCTTGCTTTAGGGAAGCATCTTTGTGAATGACCTTTAAAGGTTATTTTTCTGTTGTTCATTTCTATTATTATCGAAACATGATCTCTGAAATTCTCACGATGCCAACTATTACCAATTCTTTTGATCCCTAATTCATGTTCGGCCTTTTTTTCTTGTTTACTATCCCATACTAATTTCTATTACTCGGGGGTCTAACTTTTCCTTCTAGTAATCACGTTGGACTCAGCAATTGACTTCTCAAAATGAGGATATGACTTTAGGTCTTATACTTTTATTGTTTCAAGGCATGTCTCCTCTTATCTTTTCCTTCACTTGACTATAGACTCTGTCATCCTGTCATATTTTGATTTACCATTATCACCCATTTATTACATCTTACTCATAATGTTTCATTAACTCTCTTCTTATTCTCCTGCTGATATTTCTGTCTGTCACCTTATCTGAAGGCTTCAACAAAATGTTCCTTAACTTTTAGCTCCCCTGCTTCATCTCACTGGATCTTTGGGACACATAACATTCTCTCTCTCTCTCTCTCTCTCTCTCTCTCTCTCTCTTTTTACTAGGGACAAGAGCCATACTAAGGTAAATATTTAACCCTTCTAGGATTCCACTGCCTATCTTCTAAGATTTCTGAACATTCTAGTATTCATATCTGACTGTTCTATTATAGAGTGCACCATCTATTACCACGTTTGAACTATCCTTTGGAAATGTTAGCTAATTATAATAATCATCCACCATTTTGGGTTACTCTAACCCCAGTGGGATCCTGATATCCCATCCTGCTCTTAAACTATATCTATTAGCTCCCATATGGCATAACTGAGATGGGTGTGGACAATTGTACATACCTCTATTATTGTTGAAGTTAAAATACTTATAATCTTCACTAACTTGGTACTCATACCTTTCTTCACCTTGCTTCTTTTACTTGTTGAAACTTGTATCTACCTTCTGATTCTCTCGTTGCTTTTTACCATATGAGTGGATAGATATACATGCCTTAAGGCTCCTTATCAAGAAGCTTACACGTCTTAGTATACACATAATCTACTAAAGACCTCACATTTACTCATCATAAGCATGATGCAAAATCGAGTTCCTCTTACTCAACTCTTCCACAACCACATTCAACCTCTTACCAACTGTCTATTTAGATGAGGTATCGTTGTATTACGAATAAAGTAGAATTTAGGAGTTTAAATTCTTAGAAATGAGCTCTATCACACTATCTATAGTAAGAAGAAAGAGTGACAACCCTAAATGCCATGTAGCCTCCTGCTTATAAATGTGGTGCACAACACACCCATAAGCAAGACACTACTAGACACGGCTTGTAAACTCCCTAGGATAGAACTTCTCTGATACCAATTCTGTCACGACCCAAACCGAAGGACCACAACGGGCACCCGGTAGCTTATTCAACCGAGTACCAACATAACATATCTTTATTATCGTAGTATCATGGGTAAATGGGTAGAAAGGTCCATCATGAGATAACCGGCATAACAATATAAGTTCATACTAGACATAGGATAACCCAACATTATATAATAATGTATATATGCGACATAAGCGCCTATAAGGCTGACATGATCATTTGTAAACTCAAAACATAGGCCGACAAGGCCATACGAGTATCCATATACCTGACATTTGTCCATAAGCCTCCAAGAGTACATAAATATCATAAAGGTCGGGACAGGGCCCCTCCATACTAGTCAATATATGTTCCAATTATACTGACCAAATAGGCAACTCCGGAGCAAGTGGAGTGCAGCAACACCTTCCGCTGAGCGGATAGACTACTAGGAGAATTGTCAACCTATCTATTGGGACCTGCAGGCATGAATCGCAGTGTCCTCAGGCAAAAGATACGTCAGTACGAATAAAGTACCAAGTATGTAAGGCATGAAAGCATAAATAAGAATAGTAATATAAAGTGAGATAGATGAGATACAACTATTAGCATCTGAGCGCCTCTGAGGGCTACTGACATGAAATGCATGATACATATATATACATAAACTTTTAAAAACATATGCCTCTATGGGCATCACCATCATCATATCGTGCCCGGCCTCGAAGAGGACTCGGTAAAAACATACCCGGCCATCATAAGGCTCGGTAGAATTGTACCCGGCCACGTGGAGCTTGGTAAAGCCAACTGATCAGTGGTTGCACAATAGGTTTCGTACCTCACCGACCGTAGCGCGGCTCGGTAGAGTAAAATAGATACTATATATATTGCATGTTGGACTCATGGAATCATGATCTAAACCTTTTGGAGTGACGTAAGCTAGTTGCACCTTTGATTAACATTATGGAGATCATACCATCAATATGAACTTCCCTAGGACTCAAGGATCATACATACTTTCTTAGAATAACTTTGTAAGGAAAGAACAACATGGACAACTTTAGTTGCTAGGAGTACATTCATTATGAAATAGCATATCATTTACATTCGTTTCACTTTAGATCATGCCAAAGAATTAAGGAAGAGTCTTAACATACCTTTGTAATCTTCTCTCCAATCGTCAACCAATCTCAATATGGTCTTCTTACGTCTACAATGAGTAACCTGATTTTGTCGTCATCATATAAGCATTGTAACTCTCATATTTTAAAACCAATATTCTACAAGAAAACGTAAACACCTCCCCTATTTTAACTACATCCCATATGTTACAAAAGTCACTAAACAGCCCAAACAACAACAATATAATTCACAATAAGCTCTTCGATTAGTTCAATAATTATTTTGAGCGGCAGGCTCGATTAAAATCTGTATAACCCATATCACACCTTATAGAATTCTTACATTAACTTAACAACATCATTAATATTATAATGAAGTAATTCATCAATGATTCCATCCTTATACCATATATTTATAGCAAAGGAAACAATTCACAACTCCATCTTTCTTCAATTTGCAACTTAATTCACTAGTTCATGTCTAGTCCACCCATTTAACTTAATCAACATAAAGATAACCTTAAGCACCTGCAAGAACACAATACGCATGTCTCCTACAGTAGCTTCAAGTTGAAATCCAAGTTATATTTAGCTTACAACAGCCATAAATGGCAATACAATACCATAGAAGTTACTTAAGCTAATCCAAGTATTATGTTGTAGTTTATTATCCTAACAACTTAACCAACATACAAGAAAGCTTAGGCACAAGTAGTAGGATGTTATAATCACTTTAAACAGTATTAAAATCCTTAAATTTCAGAAAAATACAGCCCACAACTATCCTCAATGACAACACAACCTCAAAGAGGTGTTATTCTTAACTAGAACTAACTTTTGATGTTGAAATATGGTGTAATCCATTTGCAAGACTTGAAATAACCTAGGGTTGATATAAAAACCATGGGAGATTATTTTAAATAACATAAATCACATAAAACAACCTCCCATACGGGCTGGAACCACCCAAAAATCTGCAACAACAACAAGAACAAGAAACTTACTAGCACGACGGGATTCCTGACACTTGCTTTGTGTCGTTTGCCCTTTGTTTGGGTCTTGGATCATGAGAGAACCTTGAGAGAGTTTTTAAGTTGTATACAGTCTGAACATACTGAAAATAAACGAGTTAAAATGGGGGTTGAGGCGTCTAATATATATAAACATATCTAAACCGCCTATGTGGGTCCCATAGAGAGGTGCTTGGCGCAGTCTTGCTAAAATGCAAATATCTCTCTACTCCAACGTCTTATAGACAAATGGTTTAATTCGTTGGAGACTAAACTCATATATCTTTAATTTTGCCGGTAGATCATTAAATAATTCCAAATATATTGGTAGAAAATCGCAGTTACATTTGACCTAATTTTCAGCACATTATGAATGTAACTTGTGAAGACCTTTGCCAACTTTTGTTCCACAACTTACTTGACTTCAAAACATAGCAAACGACTATAATACAATAAAAATAACTCATAGAATAACCGACTTATCATGTAATTAACCATAGTTTCACCCTAAAGTACATGTTGTAACATTCCAAACTCGTCAACTTTCGACGAAACTTATTTTCTTCAATTGGTTTAGCTTCTAAGATTTCCAACCCTCTTGGTACTCGTTATTCATGATCTTAATATTTGTAACCTTCAAGGTAACATGATTAGCTTACTTTATATGCTTCCAAATATAATCTTATTTCTAAGCTTACATTAATTGACTTACGACGTACGCTCACGTACTAAAATATAGGGTGTGACATTATTCTCCCATTTGGAACATTCGTCCTGCAATGTTGACTAATGCACTTATCCGTCTCTTAAGCAATAACTCCTACGAATATTTGAATATTTTATTTGCCATCTAGAGAGTTGTTTGGTGAATAAATCCAAAGTCTAGGGCATTCCCCTCTTTAGGCCTCTTTCTCACACCACAACTTGTGGTCGAAATTCATCCAATCTCGTAACTGTTTCTACCTTCTTTCATGCAGCCTATACGATTCTAACCTTGAATATGCGCCAATGTGACTCTTATCTAGTTTTTCCATTATCTTTTAACCAATCTATAGGATTCACTTTGCGAACATATATAATACTATGACAAGTTGTCCCTCCGGGCATCGATAGGTGGTGCCTGAGCTTGTCCCGGTGGGTCATCTGCAATTGGGACCTTGTCTGGAGAAACTGGAGGGTCTACAAGTACTTCCACGGCTGTTGTGCGGGCTGCACCTTTAACCCTACCACGGCCTCGGCCTCTCGCGACCCTGGCAGGTGGTACTGGTGGCTGATCACCCTGATCGGTAGTATGAGTCCTCACCATCTGTGAGAGAATGAAACTATAGAAGTTTAGTTACCAGAATCAACAGATTTGCCCGACAACAATTCAAGAATGTGAGATTTTTCTAAAGGTTTTGCAGCCTCTAGAAGATAAGTACAGACGTCTCTATACCAATCTGCAAGACTCTACTAAACCTGATCATGACTAGTGAGACCTATGTAACCTAGGCTCTGATACCAACTTGTCACGACCCAAAACCCTACCCGGTCGTGCTGGCGCCTATCATGAAACTAGGCAAGCCTAAAACCAACATTTTCTTTCATTTCAGTAAAACACCCTTTAAATTTAATAGCGGTATTGTTTAACATAAACAAAAGCCCATTTTAAACACAAAGTTACACAAAATACGATACAAATGTCCCAATAGTCAGAGCGTCACTGAGTACATGAGCGTCTAATAACCGGACATAGTCCACAAAATGTCTATAGAATCAAGATCAAAGTAAAATAAACTAGGGAAGAGAAAATCAAGGTCCGTGAAAATCATGCAGCTACCTCGATAGTCCCTGACTCCAATGCAGGTAACAACCGCCGTCGTGCCCAGAAATTCCTGGATCTGCACACAAGGTGCAGGGAGTACCGTGAATACACCAAATCAGTAAGTAACAGGTCCAAACTATGGACTGAAGATAGTGACGAACTCAGCCGGTGCAAAAAACATGAAATAAATGTACGAAAACACAAGGATACTCTTACAACAGTTTAGGCAAATTCAGGATTGGAAGTAAAACAATGTCGAACAGTGTATTGAAGATAACTCTACTGTCACTACATGCCAATGCATATACTGAAAATGATGCACCATAGAATCAGTCTCAAATGCCTCACTCTCAATATCTCAACCACTCGGTACCGCATATGGGTCAACCGGCCCAAGAAAGATCCATCCCGAAATATACATACACAACGTATGACCATAGGTAATTCGCTACCGAGGACCAAGGGCAATCCAACCCTACGTAGAATATCCCTCTCAAGGTAATAACTACATCGTACAAGATCCATCTCTCAATCATATCAACCGCGCTCACTTGGGGGTGTGTTACAAACTTCGGAGGGGCCCCTACAGCCGAAGCGCCATCAAAATCATCAATATACTCACTGGGGAATACATCCCGATCCCATATTCACTCATAACAGGCTCTCGGCCTCACTCAGTCATCAACCTCTCCAGTCTTACCATGGGCTCACAATATCATGAAAACAACCCGGAACAAATGATATAATGGATCAATAAATTACTGAGAGTGAGTTATGATATAAAGATGCATGATCATGACTGGGTATGGAATAATAAATGAAACGAATGAGGTAACAGCAATAAACGACCGCTAATGGTCCTAACAATACCAACACAAAGTCTAAACATGATATCTAGCATAGTTTACAGCTCAACTAATTCATCATATGATGGAAACATGGATACTAAGAGGATAGAGTCATTATCATGGTGCACGCCCGCACGCCTGTCACTTGCCATGTGTGTCACCTCAATGCTAATCAGATAACACATATTTTGGGGTTTCAAACCCTCAAAATCAAGTTTGAACTTGTTACTTACCTAAACCAAGCCAAAATCTTACTCCAAGATGCCCTTGCCACTCGATTCAGCCTCCAAATGCTCCGAATCTATTCACAACCAGTACAATACCATCAATATACGCTAAAGGAAAAAATTCCACAAGAAACATTACCAAATTAGACTCAAAACCCGAAATCGGCTCAAATCCAACCCCCGGGCCCACGTCCCGAATGTCACGCCCCATAACCGAGGAGTGCGACCGGCGCTCAACCGAGTAAACCCGACTGAGCAAGCCTGTTAGATTTCATTCTACCCAAATTCATTTTTGAATAAAGAGGAAATGTACTCCATTAATCAGACTTTATAAATATTTCATTAAGAACTTCCATTTTGTTTCCATTAGCAGTTTCAACCATGATATCCAAAATATTACAATTTTTATAGATATGATGAAAAAAATACATGCCAAATACCAATATTTCTAATTTAATTTCCTATATGAAGCACCAACCACAACTTGTCTACGGAGCCTCTAAATACTACTCAAGAGTAATGTGGAAATGTCGGCAACAAGGCTCCGGCTATACCTCAAAATACAGAGTACATGAAAAATAAATAACACAGGACCCCAAATGAAGTGGGGCTCACCAAGTCGGCTGAAAAGAATATGTGCCACTAACTGCAACCAACAATGCATGTTATGGAACCACCTACATCCATTTAAACATGTAGCGCCCCCGACAAAAGAGACGTTAGTACTGTCGAATAATACTAGTATGTAAAGCTAAAAATCATATTTCAAAATAGAATAATGATACAGAAAAAGGAAAGCCATATAAACAATCCAGTCACAATCAATAACATTGAAATGCCCAAGTGAAACCTAATGATTGTCAACATATGGAAGTAACACACATCTCCTTAGAAAGATCAATAATGCAATAAGAATAATTCAAGAAGTCACTGAGAAACATAAGCACCATCACAACGTCAATTAAGGAATCACACAAGCTTTCAAGAGAATCATTTTTAACATTAGCTTGGCCATCCCTAATATTAATATCTCATTACTCATATCACCACTGTACTTTTATACGGAGTCCGATCATGACCTGATCGGCTAGGTTGTCTCCCTTGGAGACATGTTTCCACAATACCAATTTCTGTTTCAAATTCAATTCGATTCATAACACAGGACAAAACCACCATGTGTGTGACATGGTGTCCGATCACGGCCCGATCGGCTAGGCCGTCTTACTCAAGACATTTCTATTTTCATCAATCATCTCATTTCTCATTGCGCACATATATTTCAAGTCTTCCAACGCTAGTGGCCACAATCATTAATTCATACCTGGCACTAGGCCCCATTCAATTCATTTTCACATATTTTACATCAATATCAATTTCATCAACAAGTCGTTCGGTTCAAAACATCAAGTACACATGAGAGCAAACACGAATCATGGGCCTATAGAGACTGTCACATTCTTTTGCAATTTAACATGTTTTCCATAACATCAATACTTCACCAAGTAACAGTAGCATCATGGAAGCACTTGAATGCATATGGCACATAAGGTCTTACAACAAAAATACGTTTGAAATGTTATTTCCTTCATCAATCAAGATTAAGGCTTATATAATTTATAGGGGAGCACTATAGAGTTTTGATTCCTAAGAAGAGGCGGAGGGGGGGGGGGTTATCCATACATACCTCAAAGAGCTTTAGGAAAATTCCACTTTTAGAAGTTATCTTAAATAGTTGAGACGAGGCTCGTCTCATAATCTATTTCATATATATTTTTTCTCATTTCGTAGGCCTCGCTAGGCACAAGTATATATGTTATCCACACTCTATTTAGTATACCAGTTTTCATTAAAATTACCACTCGAGACTATGCCATATTAACAAGAAACCCTTACTTTAAACATCTATTACTCAATATAAGGCTCCTTCGAAAGAATCATGTTTATGAGTTTATAGGGGGTAACGCGGAATGAAAAGATTTGGGATTTGGGGCCGGTCATACTTAAACTTGCGGAAACAATATGGAATTCAATTTCGAGAGATAAAGTTTAGCCAACATACCTTGCTTGAGATTTTCCTTAAATTATTACAATATTCCAGAAATCTTAGAAATCCCCAATCTATTTCGAGATATAACAAAATTGAACACAAATTAGGAAAATATTCATAGTCTTAGCTCGTTTGAGCGTCCCATCAAACACTAGGTGTGCATTAAGTCTTTAAAGTCCTTTTATAGAGGATTTCATCAACCTTCAACCCATGCTTAAACATTTTTAGCTCAACAATGTTCCTACACCCGTTGATAACACATGCAAGCAAGATAACGACTCCAATACCCACAACCTTTCTTGATAATTACCCATATTTAGCTAAAATTCTAAATTAGGGCGTTAGGGTGTAGAATCTTACCTCAAGGATGAAGATCTAGTGTGTTTTCCTTGTTAATCTTCAAAGATTTGTGTAAGAATTGAAGAATGCTTTAATGAAGATCACTTCCTCACTCTAGGGCTCACTCTCTCACTCTAAACCATCAGATGTTTTGTTCAAAAATGACCCATTGCGTGTATTTAATGAAGTTGGGTCGGGTTAGAAAGATACAAGAATAGATAGTCCAAAATTTTTGGACCGGGCTACAGACCTGGCATCGACAGCCCAAAGCTTTGTCCAGCCTGGCTAAAGACTGGTCTAGCCATGAGGAAAAATTTCAACTCCCCAGCGCATTGTTCAAACCAAAACTTTTAAAATACAATGCATTATCCTACATTTACACCACAAAATATTAAATTACATAGCGAAATTTTTCGGGGCCTTACACCGAAATCCGGCAAAAGTTACAAAACATGAAATCCCATTCACTCATGAGTCTAGTCATACGAAATTTTATCAAATTTCGACATCCTTTGGTCCCTCAAATCCTCAAATTAAACTCTCTAAAATCCCAAGCCCTAACCCCCTATTTTCACCCCTAAATCCCACTAATTATATGATAAAACAATGGGAAAACACCATAGATAAGAGTATTAGAGCTCAAGAAACTTACCTCACTGAAAAACCCTGGAATCCCCTTAAAAATAACTCCAAAAAGCTTCAAGAACCGACTGAAAATGTGGAAATGAACCAAAATTTGTGAAGTGTTCTATTTATAGGTTCTGCCCAGGTCTTTCGCACTTGCAGCCCAAAATCTGCACCTGCGGTCTCGCTTTTGCCCAATAATCTTCGTGTCTGCAGAAAAATCACTTAATTCCCCAATTCCGCACCTGCGGACGCGCACCTGCACATCTCCTGCCGCTTCTGCGGAATTGACACAACTTCGCCTTTCCGCATCTGCACCCTAGGTCTCGCACCTACGGGCTTGCAGATGCGACCACTCCTACGCACCTACGGACCCAGCCCTGGTCTTCTGTGTCTGCATCTGCTACCCGAGCACACCTGCAGCCTCGCACCTGCGGCTCCCCATCCGTAGGTGCAGAAAACACCAACAGCCACAGACACCAGCAGAATCAGCCATCTCCCAAACCCATAATCGATCTGATAACCACTCAAAACTCACCCGAGGTCCTCGGGACCTCAACCAACCATACCAAAAAGTCATATGTCAACATACAAACTTAGTCACGCCTTCGAATAACTCAAAACAACATAAAAATACCAAATTATCCTCGGATTCGAGCCTAAGAATTTCTAATATTCCAAATTCAACAAACGACACCAAAACCTACCAATCCATGTCCGAATGACCTCAAATTTTTACACACGCGTCACGAATGACACCACGAACCTATCCCAACATCCTGAAATCCATTCTGACTCTAATATCAAATTTTCCACTACCGACCAAAATCATCAAATTTCCAACTTTCGCCAATTCAAGCCTAATTCTTCTACAGACCTCCAAATCACATTTTGGACATGCTCCCAAGTAAAAAATCACCCAACGGAACTAACAAAACCATGAAAATCCCAATTCGAAATCGTTTACACATAAGTCAATATTCGATTGACTTTTCCAACTTAAGCTTATCCCAAAGAGAGACTAAGTGTCTCAATTCACTCTGAGACCACTCCGGACCTGAACCAACTAACCCGGTATAACACAATATAGATGCATAACACAAAAAGAAGCAGGAATAGGGAAAATGGGGCTATAATTCTCAAAACAACCGACCGGGTCATTACAGTGTGAGTGCCGAGTATCGAGTGATTGGGAGGTTTTAGCGGTTGTGAGGACTGAGTGACTGTGAGGTCTGAGTGGCTGTGAGAACTGAGTGATTAGGAGGACTGAGTGAATTGATACTCTGAGAGTACGCATATAGTTTTTATCACCGATTTGCATTGTATTTGGCATGCACACTTGGCATACAGACATATAGATGCATTTTTTCTCATGTTGTATAGTATCACGTCATTCATGATTTCTCACACATCCTGACATATGGGCATAGAGACGTATTTTACACTCGCTATCTGAAAGGAAAATGGAACATCATATTTTATTTTGAAAGGATTTTGGGAAAAACTCACAGTTTTCAAGCTTACTCATATTTTGGATGATTTCGATAAAGGAGTTGGGTTTTTGCTGATATACTTTAAAAGGGAACTATTCTCAGAAGAACTATGAAAAGCTAAGCATTTTATCTCTGGGTTACTCCTTTTATTACTTGATTTACGTTGTTATGAATTGTCGTTGGCTTTTGGTGTTGGACCCGACCTTTGTTCCAGCTCGTCACTACTTTCAACCTAAGGTTAAGTTTGTTACTTATTGAGTACATGGGGTCGGTTGTACTCATACTACACTTCTGCATCTTGTGTGCAGATGTTGGTTGCTGATGTTGCTATGTTCGATGGGAGCTGGATTTGAAGATGTACCTGCGTTCCGTTTGTAGTTGCCTCTTGTTCATGGTAGCCTTAGATTCATAAAAACTCTGTTTATATACTTTACAAACAGATGATGTATTTACTTTATACCAGCTTTGTAAACTCTATTCTTAGAAGCTCATGATTTGTAATACTAGTCCTTGGGGAAAATTCTTGTGTTACAGAGTTTTATTATCATTTCTTCTCTTAATAAATTTTATTAAATTGGATAGTTGTTAATTAGCTTACCTAGAGGGTTAGGTTAGGTTCCATCACGACTAGTATAGATTTTGGGTCGTGACATATTTTAACCCGCCCCAATTTGAGATCCGTCCTAATTTTTAAAGATCTTCTCTAAGCTATCGGCCAGAAATTGATTGCTCCAATGATGGAAAAGTTACCAAAATAACATCACAAGAAAAATATATCGCTGCTTAAATCCATTTTCGTCAAGCAAAATACATCACCATCCAACCTTACCCCATTTCATTTTTTTTTTATTTTCAGCTAGAATCAGTAATATTTTAGCTTACAATCACAATTAATCAGTTTCAAGCTCGTAATCGCATTCGAAATCGAGTTTAAAATTCCAGCTCCAGCTTAATCATTCAATGGTGTTTTCCATAAAATGTTCTGTCAAGTTTCATTGCCTTACCATAAACAAATTCCAAATCTAACTTAACAATCAGATTTATGCCAGAAAACTCAATCTCAATAAAAAAATTTCACAAATATTGTACAGAATCAACGTCAATAGTGAAGAACAAATCAGTTCTTTTTTAAAGTTCTTCACACTGGCTTTACCCAAACACCAAACCTCTAAATGGGAATAATACTTTTCGATATAAAATTTTTTTATTGGTTTGGATTTGTTGTGGTTGTCAGCATTCTTGATTTCTATTGATTGCTTCAGTTGTAGGATTTGAAAATCCCAAAAGGGAGTCATAGACATACTCTATCGTGTTTCTTTGAGAGTACGAAAAAGTTTGAGAAAATGATGCTCATTATTTTATGGATGGGTCGGGTCTAACAAATGGGGAGGGTTAAAACCAATTCGGATCAGGAAGCCATGTGGCCTAATTACGTTTTGCTAACACATTAAAAAGGTCACCACAAAAATTTTTGTTAGTCGCGGGGGTGATTTTAGATCAGAAAATAACGTTGTATACATTTTTGGACCAATAGGTGGACGAAACATAAAAGTAAAGCATTTACCAAACGATAAGGGTATTTTTTATCCCTTTTCCATTTATATAAGAGATTTATATATTAAACATAGGAGGTTGCTATTATAAAATGCAAGAGACTAGTATTAATTGACTTTTTGTTTTTGCTTATAGGTAGATATCAATGTTTGATTTGACTAATCGCCTTGAGTTTAAGTCTAAGGAGAGGAAAATTGTTAGGGTGATTCATTGTCGCCAAGTAGGACGTTATGTTGATTTGGTAGAAGTAACATGTCCGGATGCAAGATGACATGTAATCGGGAAAATATTATTATGAGTTACAAGCGAATGATTTTGGATAAAATTTGGCAAGAGAATATGTATGCTTCAATAAAAGAGGATTTTGATTTAAATTCCTATTTTACAATTGTTGATAAACGAGGTGCTAGGCCAACACTGAAAGTTTATTTACATGAGGATGCAGATGAAATTAAGAAGATAAGCGCAGCAAATTATGGAAGTGGTGATACACAATTTATTGTGGAAAGAAATGATTGTAATGTGATCCAAGGGAATTATAGTCCCATTTTAATGGAATAAGGGGAATCAATGGATAAGTTTGACGAACTTCTATTGGAGCATAACGTAACGCCCACTTACCAGGTTGATGATTCCGGAACTATTTGTTCAGAAGGAGGTTGTTTTAGGGAGGGATAGAATTTGGAATGGCTTTTTTGGAATGATAAAGTGCTAACAAAAATATGACTTGGAAGGATATCTTTACAACCATGTCGAGCAACGAGT
The DNA here is from genome assembly GCA_005239535.1 of Nicotiana rustica. Classification (NCBI taxonomy): domain Eukaryota; kingdom Viridiplantae; phylum Streptophyta; class Magnoliopsida; order Solanales; family Solanaceae; genus Nicotiana; species Nicotiana rustica. The sequence continues at coordinate 96,501 of ML547643.1, read as the reverse complement.
ATTGCAATGAAGGTAGATTTAGTAATCGTTCTGATGTTCATCTGGGGAAAATATTTGAAAGCAAAAAGGAAGTCTGAGGAAGCTAAAAATGATTGATGTGTTTGCAAAGTTTCATTTCAAGGCAAATAAGTCTAATCCTTTGTTGGTTTTTGTTAAATGCATTATTGAGGAGTGAACTTGGCATGTGCGTGTTTTGATGTTAGCTATTTCGTCACGCTTTGTCATTAAATATTACTGTGGTGAGCATAATTGTGGGATTAAAAGTGCAAAAAAGTACCACAAACAAGCTTCCTATGATTTAGTTTCCAAAATGATGCGCAGTAATTTTGATTCATCAGAACAAGGACCAACATCAAAAGAGGTAAAATCATTGGTGCATAATGAAATTGCATGTGAAGTAATTTACTGGAAATCTTGGAAAGATTAACAGGAAGCTTTGGCAATCATAAGAGGGACACCAGAAGAAGATTATTCATTATTACTGGGGTAGTTACATATGTTGGAGCAAAGAAACTCGAGTTCAAGGATAGACTTAGTGTCGGATGAACATAACAGATTCAATTGACAACAATTGGATGTTTCAAAACATCTGCACAGTAAGTTCTACTTCCATGAATTTTCAAAAAAAGAACATAAGTAACTGTCATGAATTTTCTTGATCTTATTCATCTGACTTCCTCTACTCTTCAAAAGAATCATCCAGCAAAGCAGAAGGCGTAACTACTTGCATAGTACATTTTCTCAGTCGATGACTGCACAATTACCTTATCACTTCAGCTACTCTATGTTTCATTTTTGGTCATCCATCAACTATCCAAGAGGGGATCCTAAATCTAGCTGGACGTCTAATATTTCTAAAAAATTTAGTATCATGTATCTTCCCCAAATAATTCAAACTTTTTTGAATATCATCCAAAGATTTTTTCACCTTTTTCGAATGTATCTTTAAATTCTCCTCAACCATGCCTACCCGCTCCTCAAAACTATCTTTAATATCAGCTTTACTACGATAATGCAATCCATTAAAACTAGAAGTGAACCTATTAAAACCAGAAGCAGCAATAGTAGAAATACGAAAATCATTCAAACTATAACCACATAGGTGTCTCACGTGCATATGATTCTTTTACCAGTGGAGGACTTGCACGAAGACGTTCCTCTTTATTAACAACTTGCCTCTACTCAACAACTATCACGACCAAAAATCCTAACTCAGGTCGTGATGGCGCCCAACAGCGGGGTCGTACAAGCCAACACTCAATTTACCAAGGGTTCTTTCTTATTTGATTAACCATTTCAACATATACCAAGTTTTTAAATCTTAAAACATAAATCGAAAAGGATAATTAGCTAGTCTTAATAAAAAGAGGTCATAAGGAAGCGTGGGCCAATATATATTTACAGACCCGTAATCCGTAATAACTACCACGTGTGTTAGGAACTAGTGTCACAAGTCCTATGGGCATACTAACAAAATATACAAAAGATATAATATACAGTCCCACTATCTGAAAGAAATAGACGGGAAATAAGCAAAAGAAACTCCATGGTGCTGCCGGAGATCGCCAGGAAAAGCAGCTCACCGTGAAGTCAGGTCCGACTATAATCAGGATCAAGCTCCGGTCTGACAAACAGATGCACCAGCCTCAGAACCTGTACAATTAAGTACAGAAGTGTAGCATGAGTACATAAATATATATGTACCTAGTGAGTATCCCATCTAATCTCGAAGAAGTAGTGACGAGAGGTCTACTTGACACTCACTAAGGTCCAACAATATGATTTTACAGAATATGATGAAAACGGTAGGCATGTAAAGGTAGTGAAGCAGCAAATATATAAGGCACTGAAATCCAAGTAAATACCAGAAGTAAATAAACAATTACTACTTCATCTTCCCCCAAATATCTGCCAAATCAATATCCATGAATTTAGTACAAATTTATCATGCGCATACGGGATAAAAACAACCGGCCTGAGCCATAAAAAAATCATATTTGTGCACTGTCGAGGGTCGAACGGCCCGAACCATAAGTGCATTTTTACCATAAAATAATCATATATATGCACTGCCGAGGGTCGAACGGCCCAAACCATAAATGCATATTTGCCATAAAATAATCGTATATGTGCATCGCCGAGGGTCGAACGGCCCGAACCATAAGTGCATCTCTCAAACCGTCGTGGCGTACGGCCCGCTCCCATGAGAGTGGGGGAAATAACACATCGCTCGCGGAATGTAAATTGTAAAGTGGTCACATGCACACACAATATTCTTTTAAAATTACTTTCCATAATCAACTCCTTCAAATTATTAAATTCCATAAATCTCAGGGAAACAATGCTACATATCACGTGAATTCATAACATATAATTCATTACGAGTAAGAACAAAAGGCATTGTGGGCCTAACTACCCGGACATAATGACAATAGTCGCTACGTACGGACTCTCGTCACTTTGTACGTACATAGCCCCCACAAACATCACACATAGCATTTAAATCACCTATGGGGACAATTCCCTCTTACGAGGTGAGAAAGGAGACTCACCTAGTGTCGAATCTATTTTCCGGACCAAGAACGCGCCCAAAACTCCAAACTCATCACCCAAGGACTCGAAACTAGCCAATCTTATAAAAATATATCAAATTATACTCAAGGCATGGAATTCTCCTACTTATTTAGTCAATTCATCATTCTTGAAGAAATCCCAAAATCCACCCCCGGGCCCGCACGCTAGGATTCCGAAAATTCTCGAAGAAAACACTCACCCATAACCTAAAGATCGTTAATATATGATTGTTGCATGATTTCATAGCCAATTCACGGGTAGTTCTCTAAATCCTCGAAAACCCTAAGTTACGACCCATTTTCCTTTATTTTTCACTAATTAAGTAGTTGATTTAACTAGTAATTCCTGTATTAAACTAATACTAGGGTAGAATTTACTTACCTTATCAGTAGCTAGGTCGATTGGCCCTTTCTCAAGCTCTCTAGGTCGACAATGGTGGAAGAAAAATGGAGAAAATGAACATTTTCCGTGCTTTAAAAGAACACACTGCCTACAGTGGTTCCGCACCTGCGGCTCAAGGACCGCACCTGCGATCTCGCAGCTGCGAGCAATAGATCGCACCTGCGGAAAATGGGACAAGGGCCTGGGCTTGCACCTGCGGGCAGGAGTCCGCACCTGCGGGAAAGGGCATGAACCGGCGAGAACTGGGCAGCCCACCTGGGGGTCACACCTGCGAGGCTGAGACCGCAGGAGCGGTCTCGCACCTGCGACTGGGCAACCGCACCTGTAGTCATACCAGATAAGTTGCACTAACAACTGCTTCAGCTAGTTTTTGGCCTCATTTGGAGCACGAGAGGCACCTGGGCCCACCTGAGCCCCTGTCCAAATATACCAAAAAGTCCCAAATCAAAATACGGACTCGCTCGAGCCTTCGGAATACCCACCACAACACTAAAACTCAAAATCACACCTCAAAACCCCTAGAATCAAACTCAGGAACTTTAAGTTTCTAGAATTCGCTAACAATGCGCCGAACCGACCTATACTACTCGGAATGACACCAAATTTTGCAGGCAAGTCATAAATGACATAACGGAACTATTCCCGGTCTCAGAATTCCATTCGAACCTCGAGAACACAAAAATACATCCTAAACGACAATATGAACTTAAGGAAACTCTTATTTCGATATTGGGCGCCGAAATGCTCCCGGCTCATCCAAAACCCATTTCGAACATCCGCCCGAGTCCAAAATCATCATACGAAGCTACTGGAACCGTAGAAACTCGATTCCGAGGTCGTTTAGACAAAATGTTGACCAAAGTCAAACTTAGCTAAAAAGGCCAACCTTAAGGAACTAAGTGTTCCTTTACTGCTCTAAACACTCCCGAATCCCGGACCACCCGCCCCCACAAGTCATAAATCACAATAAGCCTCTATGGAGAGTTTCAATTAGGGGAACGGGGTCCAATAACGCAAAATGACCGGTCGGGTCGTTATATTCTCCACCTCTTAAACAAATGTTCGTCCTCGAATAGGTCTAGAATAATACCTGAAGTGCTGAATAAGTGCGGATATCAGCTCTGCATGTCCTCCTAGGACTCCCAGGTCGCTTCCTCGACTGGTTGGTCCCTCCATTAGACCTTCACCGCAGAAACTCTCTTGGACCTCAAATGGCGATCTTGTTTATTATTAATAGCAACTGTATCGTCCTCGTAGCTCAACCTCTCATCCAACTGAATAGTGCTGAAATCAACCACGTGAGAGAAGTCGGTGTGGTACCGCCGGAGCATGGATACATGAAAGACCGGATGAACTCCTGATAAACTGGGAGGTAAATCTAGCTCATAAGCAACCTCCCCAACATGCCTCAACACCTCAAAGGGACCTATAAACCTCGGGCTCAACTTGCCCTTCTTCCGGATCTCATAATACTCTTCATCGGCGAGACCTTCAACGGAACCTTGTCTCCCTCCATAAATGATACATCACGCGCCCTCTGATCTACGTAACTCTTCTGTCTGGACTGTGCTATGCGGAGCCTCTCTTGAATCAACTTCACCCTCTCCAAAGCATCCCTCACTAGGTCGGTGCCATATAATTTAGCCTCGCCAGGCTCAAACCACCCCGTAGGAGAACGGCATCACCGACCATACAAAGCCTCAAATAGAGCCATCTCGATGCTGGACTGATAACAATTAGTGTAAGAAAACTCGGCCAAAGGCAAGAACTGGTCCCACTGACCTCCGAAGTCAATCACACATGCCCTGAGCATGTCCTCCAATATCTGAATCGTATGCTCTGATTGGCCATCAGTCTGAGGGTGAATCGCTGTGTTGAGGTCTATCTGGGTACCCATCTCACTATGCAATGCCCTCCAGAAGTGTGAGGTGAGCTGAGGACCTTGATCTGATATAAAGACATCGACACACTGTGCAACCAGATTATCTCTCGAATGTAGATTTGGGCTAACCTCTCATAAGTATATGTAGTAGGTACAGGAATGAAATGTGCCAATTTGGTCAATCTATCCATAATGACCCAAACCGCGTCAACCTTCTGCAAAGTCTGAGGCAACCCAACCACGAAGTCTATAGTGATGCGCTTCCATTTCCACTCAGGAATGGCCATCTGCTGAAGTAGGCCTCCAGGCCTCTGGTGCTCATACTTCACCTGCTGGCAATTAAGACACCTAGTCACATACTCCACAATGTCCCTCTTCATCCACCTCCACCAGTAAAGAGGTTTGAAATAATGATACATCTTCGTAGCACCAGATGAACAGAATACCGAGAACTCTGTGCCTCCTCTGGAATCCTCTCCCTCGGGCCGTCAACATTAGGAAGACATAAACGGCCCTAAAGTCTCAGAACACCATCCTCGCCAATAGTAACCTCCTTGGCACCACCCTGTACCACTGTCCCCCGAAGCTCTGCTAAGCACGGATCATCGAACTACCGGGCCTTAATCACCCCCAATAACAAAGACTGCGCAACCACATGTGCTAAAACTTGACGAGGCTCTGAAAAGTCTAATCTCACCAGGCGATTAGCCAAGGACAGAATGTCCAAGGCTAGAGGTCTCTCCTCTACTACAATATAAGCCAAACTACCCATACTCTCTGCCTTCCTGCTTAAGGCATCTGCTACCACATTTGCCTTGCCCGGATGATAAAGAATGGTGATAGCATAATCCTTCAACAACTCGATCCATATGCGCTGCCTCAGATTAAGATCTCTCTGCTTGAATAAGTGTTGCAAGCTGCGGTGGTCTGTATAAACCTCACAGGACATCCCATACAAGTAGTGCCTCCAAATCTTAAGAGCATGAACAATCGATGCCAACTCCAAATCATGCACAGGGTAATTCTTCTCATGAACCTTCAGCTGGCGTGAAGCATAAGAAATGACTCTCCCTTCCTGCATCAACACACACCCCAAGCCAATGCGTGAAGCGTCACAATATACTGTGTATATCCCAGAACCGGAAGGCAATACCAGGACTGCAGCAGAAGTCAATGCCGCCTTGATCTTCTGAAATCTCACCTAACACTCGTCAAACCACCGGAATGGGGCATTCTTCTGAGTCAATCTAGTCAATGGAGCTGCAATCGAAGAAAAACCCTCCATAACTCGGCGATAATAGCCTGCTAAGACCAAAGGCTCCTGATTTCTGTAGCTGAAGTAGGACGCGACCAACTCTGAACTGCCTCGATCTTTTGAGGATCAACCTTGATACCCTCTCCGGATACCACATGCCCCAAGAATGCTACGGAATCCAACCAGAACTCACACTTGGAGAACTTAGCATATAGCTTCTGTTCCTGCAAATTCTGGAGCACAACTCTCAAATGCTGCTCGTGCTCCCCCAGGAAACGTGAATAAATCAAGATGTCATCAATAAAGACAATGACAAAGGAATCAATATACGGCATGAACACCCTATTCATCAAGTCCATGAATGTTGTTGGGGGCATTAGTCAAGCCAAAGGACATCACCGGGAACTCATAGTGGCCATATCTCGTACGGAAAGTAGTCTCCGGAACATCCGAGGCCAGAATATTCAACTGATGGTATCTCGATCTCAAATCAATCTTAGAAAAAAATCGAGCACCCTGCAACTGGTTAAAAAAATCATCGATGCGTGGCAAAGGATACTTGTTCTTAATGGTGACCTTGTTCAACTGGCGGTAATCAATACACATCTGCATGGACCCATCCTTCTTCTTCACAAATAGAACTGGAGCACCCCACGGCGATACACTCGGTCTGATGAACCCCTTAGCCAACAACTCCTCAAGTTTCTCCTTCAACTCTTTCGGAGTCATACGGTATGGAGGAATAGATATAGTCTTGGTGTCTGGAGCTAAATCGATGCAGAAATCAATATCTCGATCCGGAGGCATGCCTGGAAGGTCTGAAGGAAATACATCAGCAAACTCTTGAACCACTGGCACTGAATCAATCGTCGGAAACTCGGCGGTGGTGTCCCTCACATAAGCAAGATAGGCCAAACAACCCTTCTCGGCCATATGTCGAGCCTTCAGGAATGAAATAACCCGGCTGGCTGCACTAACTGAGGAACCTCCCCACTCCACCCTAGGCGAATCGTTCATGACTAAAGTAACTGTCTTGGCATGGCAATCTAGCACGGCATGATAAGGAGATAGCCAATCTATGCCTAGAATAACCTCAAAATCGACCATGACGAGCAATAAAAGGCCCGCTCTGGTCTCGAATCCATAGAATGTGATCACACAAAACCGATAGATCCGGTCTACCACCACATAATCGCCCACAGGAGTGGGCACATATATAGGAGAATCCAAGGACTCACGAGGAGCATCCAGAAAATGAGCAAATAATGCTGAAACATATGAATAGGTGGACCCTGGATCAAATAATATTGAAGCCTCTCTACCACATACTGAGATAATACATGTGATCACAGTGTCTGAGGCCACTGTATCTAATCTGGCCGGAATGACATAGAATATAGCTGGAGTACTAGAAGACTGAGCTCCACCAGAGTGAACAAGATTTGCCTGACCTCCCCCTGACTGGCCTCCACCTCTAGGATGACCATTGCCGACCTGTCCTCAACCTCTAGGTGGTCGGACTGCTGGTGCTTGACCCATCGGCTGATAACCCTGCTGCACGGCCTTGCCCCAAAACCTGGGACAATGCCTCCTTATATGACCTGGCTCCCCACACTCGTAACAACCTTCAGGTACTATAGTCTGCTGCCACGAAGAAGAACCCTAAATGGTCGGAGGGCGATGTGAGTCCTCTAGCATAGCACTGAAGTAGGGGTTGGAGGATCTCGGATGACTGGGATAACCACTGGGTGAACTCTGAATGGCTGGAGGTCGGTAGGACCCTGGTATGGCGCTGAAAAGAGGCCTCACTGGAACACCTCAGGGAGGTGGTGGAGGTGCTGGATATGAAGTCTTGCTGGGCTGACTACTACTAAACTGACCTCTGCCCCTAACTGGGGCACCTTTGAAATCTCCGGAGAATCTAGCCTCTTGTCATGCTACCCCTGCTCCTTGCTCCTCGACCGATACCCCTCGATCTTGCGAGCAATCTCTACCATGAGCTGATAAGGAGTACTCATCTCCACCTCTCGGGCCATGGTGGCCCTAATACCTAGATGCAACCCAGCCACAAATCTCTGCACCCTCTCCGCATCAGTAGGTAGTATCATGAGTGCATGGCGAGACAACTCTGAAAATATGGCCTCATAATCTGTCACTGACATATGTCCCTGCTCTAGCCGCTCAAACTGATACCGCAGTTCTTCCCTCTCAGAGGGTGGGACATATCTATCCAAAAACATCTGCGTGAACTGCTCCCAAGTGACAGGAGGAGAATCTGTTGGCCTGCTGAGAATATAGGACTGCAACCACCTACAAGCTTTGCCCTCCAACTGGAAGGTAGTGAAATCCACTACATGGGACTCTAGTATCCTCATGTTGTGCAGCATGTCCCTGCACCTGTAAATGAAATCCTGGGCATCCTCGCCTCGCTCACCCCCGAACGCTGGAGGGTGCAATCAAGTCCATCTATCCAATAACTTCTGCGGATCACCGTTCGTAACTGGTTTGAGCTCAGGTGCTGCTGGTATAGGCTGGACCCCACCCTCGGGTAGTGTACCCGGGGTATGATATAATGATGTTGTCTGGCCTGCAGCCTGGGCAGTAGGGGTCTGGACTCCCCCTCTCGCCTGAGAAGCGGCGGGATCTGCTGGAAATAAACCAGCCTAGGACATAGTGTCCATAAATCTCATCATACGGCCCATGACCTCCTGGAAGCCTGGCGCCGTCATAAAGTCTATTGGAGCAGGATTTGTTGGGGGCACCTCATCCTGCTCCTCTATGATAGGATCCTCTGGTGGTGGTGCAACCAGGATAGCTTTGGGATGCCCTCGTCCCCTACCTCGGGTCAGTGCCCTCCCCCGGCCTCTGCCACAGCCTCAGACAACGGGGGGTAGCGGCCCCTCCCAAGTCTGGAACATCAGATGCACGCGTCCTCACCATCTATGAGAGAATAGTAGAATGATATTTATTAAACCATCGACTGCACGATAGAATAAGAATAAAGAGAGGTTTCCTAACACCCTATAGCCTCTTAAAGATAAGTACAGACGTCTCTGTACCGATCCGCAGGACTCTACTGGGTTTGCCCGTGACTCGTGAGACTTACGTGAACCTAGTGCTCTGATACCATGTTGTCACGACTCAAAATCCTAACTCAGGTCGTGATGGCGCCCAACAGTGGGGTCGGGCAAGCCAACACTCCATTTACCAAGGGTTCTTTCTTATTTGATTAAACATTTCAACATATACCTAGTTTTTAAAGCTTAAAACATAAATCAAAAAGGATAAATAGCCAGTTTTAATCAAAAGCGGTCATAAGGAGGAGTGAGCCAATATATATATACAAACCCGTAATCCGTAATAACTACCACGTGTGTGACAGGAACTAGTGTCAGAAGTCCTACGGGCATACTAACCAAATATACAAAAGATATAATATACAGTCCCACTGTCTGAAAGAAATAGATGGGAAATAAGCAAAAGAAACTCCATGGTGTTGCCGGAGATCGCCAGGAGAAGCAGCTCACCGTGAAGTCAGGTCCGACTATAATTAGGATCAAGCTCCGGTTTGACAACTAGATGCGCCAGCCTCAGAACCTGTACAATTAAGTACAGAACTGTAGCATGAGTACATAAATATATGTACCCGGTGAGTATCCCGTCTAATCTCGAAGAAGTAGTGACGAGAGGTCGACTTGACACTCACTAAGGTCCAACAATATAATTTAACAGAATATGATGAAAACGGTAGGCATGTAAAGGTAGTGAAGCAGCAAATATATAAGGCACTGAAATCCAAGTAAATACCAGAAGTAAATAAATAATTACTACTTCATCTTCCCCCAAATATCTGCCAAATCAATATCCATGAATTTAGTACAAATTTATCATGTGTATATGGGATAAGGACAACCGGCCTGAGCCATAAAAAAAATCATATTTGTGCACTGTCGAGGGTCGAACGGCCCGAACCATAAGTGCATCTTTACCATAAAATAATCATATTTATGCACTGCCGAGGGCCGAACGACCCGAACCATAAGTGAATATTTGCCATAAAATAATCGTATTTATGCATTACCGAGGGTCAAACAGCTCGAACCATAAGTGCATCTTTCAATCCGCCGTGGCGTACGACCCGCTCCCATGAAAGTGGGGGAAATCACACACCGCTTGTAGAATGTAAATTGCGAAGCGGTCACATGCACACACAATATTCTTTTAAAATTACTTTCCATAATCAACTCTTTCAAATTATCAAATTCCATAAATCTCAGGGAAACAATGCTACATATCACGTGAATTCATAACATATAATCCATTACGAGGAAGAACACAAGGCATGATGTGGGCTTAACTACCCGGACATAATGATAACAGTCGCTACGTACGGACTCTCATCACTTTGTATGTACGTAGCCCCCACAAACACACATAGCATTTAAATCACCTATGGGGACAATTCCCTCTTACGAGGTTAGAAAGGAGATTCACCTCGTGTCGAATCTACTTCCTTGACCAAGAATGCGCTCGAAACTCCAAACTCGTCACCCGAGGACTCGAAACTAGCCAATTTTATACAAATATATCAAATTATACTCAAGGCGTGGAATTCTCCTACTTATTTAGTCAGTTCATCATTCTTGAAATCCCAAAATCCACCCCCGGGCCTGCACGCTCGGATTCTGAAAATTCTCGAAGGAAACACTCGCCCATAACCTAAAGATCATTAATATATGATTGTTGCATGATTTCATAGCCAATTCACGGGTATATCTCTAAATTCTCGAAAACCCTAGGTTACTACCGATTTTCCTTGATTATTCACTAATTAAGTAGTTGATTTAACTAGTAATTCATGTATTAAACTAATGCTAGGGTAGAATTTACTTACCTTATTAGTAGCTAGGTGGATTGGCCCTTTCCCAAGCTCTCTAGCTCGATAATGGTGGAAGAAAAATGGAGAAAATGAACGTTTCCCGTGCTTTAAAAGAACACACTGCCTACAGTGATTCTGTACCTGTGGCTCAAGGACCGCACATGTGGTCTTGCAGCTGCGAGCAATAGCTCGCACCTGCGGAAAATGGGACAAGGGCCTGGGCTCGCACTTGCGGACAGGAGTCCGCACCTGCAGGAAAGGGCCCGCACCTGCGAGAACTGGGCAACCCATCTGGGGGTCGCACCTGTGAGACTGGGACCGCAGGAGTGGTCTCGCATCTGTGACTGGGCAACCGCACCTACGGTCACACCACATCAGGTGCACCAGAAACTGCTTCAGCTGGTTTTTGGCCTCATTTGGTGCCCGAGATGCACCTGGGCCTAGCCGAGCCCCCGTCCAAATATACCAACAAGTCCCAAATCATAATACGGACTCGCTCGAGCATTCAAAATACCCACAACAACGTTAAAACTCAAAATCACACCTCAAAACCCCTAGAATCAAACTCAGGAACTTTAAGTTTCTGGAATTCACTAAAAATGCGCCGAACTGACCTATGCTACTCGGAATGACACCAAATTTTGCAGGCAAGTCATAAATGACATAACAGAACTATTCCGGTCTCCAAATTCTGTTCGGACCTTGATAACACCAAAACACGTCCCAAACCACAATATGAACTTAAGGAAACTCTTATTTCGATATTGCGCGCCGAAACGCTCCCGGGTCATCCAAAACCCATTCCGAACATACGCCCGAGTCTGAAATCATCATACGAAGCTAAAGACACCATCGAAACTCGATTCTGAGGTCGTTTACTCAAAATGTTTACCGAAGTCAAACTTGGCCAAAAAGGCCAACCTTAAGAAACTAAGTGTTCCTTTACTGCTCTAAATACTCACGAGTCCCGGACCACCCGCCCCCGCAAGTCATAAATCAAAATTAGCCGCTATGGGAAGTTTCATTTAGGGGAGCAGGGTCTGATAACGCAAAACAAACGGTCGGGTCGTTACAACAACATCTTCATTAATCACATGTGTTTGTTCACGCTCATGTTGTTGGTCTTACCTTTGTTGTTGTTGTTGCTGCTCATCTATGCCATCAAGAGGACCTTAAACCTATATTTTATCCAACTCTCTTACTAACTCATCAATAGTTTCATTTTTCTCGTCCACCTATTCTTCAAAGCGCTTTACCCATTTACTTTTAGATTCTTTCTTAGATGACTTTATTATTGGAATGCAATGCACCTATGATACAATACCACAAATTAATATTAGTAATAATTTATCTATTCGCTAATTTATTTACTATTAGTAATATTTTATCAGTAAAAAAACTATACCTCATTTTCACTTATCAACTTATCGTACCAATCATAACTCAAGTGTTGTGGAGTTTTTTCCTAATGCCATGGAACGATTCGGGTTTTTTCCTCATTTTCAAGAAATTGATGAAGAAAGTATTTAAGTAAAAAAAAAAGGAAGTACAACACTAGGCTTCCTCCAAATAATAGAATTTTTCAAACTCTCTATAGCATAACCCATCTTACAACTAACTGTCACTCTACCCGGAAAATAACCAGTTTCTTCTTGAAATATTTTAAGATTTTATCTCAACTTGACAGGCACAGGTGGATTATCATGCAAGTTTTCATACATATTGAATTGCATATTAGCAAAAACGTTTAACTTGATACAGTAAAATATTAAAATACTAAATTAACAAAAACTTTAAACTAGTTTTATAAGAGATATTACAGAAAAACTTAAGAGATCATTAACTTTAAACACAAGAGATATTATAATAAATATAAGAGACCATATATAAACTTTATATAACATCCCGGAAAATTTTGAAGTGTTTTAAGGCTACTAAGAAGATTAACGTATGATAAATATATTAATATGGATGTGAACAAGGATTAATGATATGAAGGATATCAATTTATCATGGTAATATGTGTAAGAAGATCCCTAAGGCTAGGTCAAGTTGAAAACTATATGATGGGATAAAGTTTCAAACTAGTTTGCACAAGACTTAAATTTAGACGAGCATAACTCATAATATATGACGATTTATGTGGTGTAAAATCTATCAAATTGAAAATCTATGAGCCTAGTTTTTAATGCTTTAAACTGTTTGTCAATTAGATATTCCTACAAGAAGTTGTGGTGTTTTTACTGAAGGGTAGCATAACAGCAGCGCGAGGTGTGCGTAGCTGCGCTGCCTTGGGTATAGCTGATTTCAGCAAGGTAGTCAAATGAAGGGTATCTAAAGAGGAAGGGAGCATAGTTATGCTGGAGGTGTGCCTAGCTATGCATGCCAACAAAATTATAAAAGTGGCTATTTTGGGGAGAGAGAAAGAGATGGAATTTTGGACAAGGGTCTTGAATCTAGAGAGAAGGAGGAGCACATCCCTCATCAACACACTTCAATGTAAGTGTTTAAGATCCATTTGTGACTACATAACACCATTTAATGTTAGTTTTAACATCATTCATGGATCAAAATCCATAGGAAATGTATTGAATCTTCAAAACCACCCAAAAAAATGAGATTCTTCCACCAAGATGTAATCCCTTCACTTGAAATTTCCATATATGACATATTGGAGTATGGGTAGCATATTTATGAGTTTTATTTGAAGTTGTAATGGGATAGCGTATGAACCCTAAGGGTGGGTCTTGAGAATGCCGTTAGGGGTAAAGAAGAAGATGTATACTGATGAATTGATTGAAATGTAATTTGTTTTGAGTTTCCAATGATTCCAATAGACTTGATAACTTAATTGATGAACGAACTGAATTGGTAATCACCATTTGGATTAGATACAACACTAGTTATTAGAACGGGTGTTCTTAAACCTAGGGTTTTGTTGGATAAGGCAATGAATAGTGACTTGATGATGTTGTGTAATTAACATCGTATCATTAATGACTCCAAATGAGTATTAAATGATAAGAATGGAATTGAATAGGCTAATGGGCGAACCTATAGGATAAAATTGGGATGGTTGAAGGCTTGTTGCAGAATTGCGAAGCGTAAATGGATATTTATGAATCTTTTCATAACTGTTTTGATGTAGTTGGGATATATAATGGTAGATATTGAATTGTGCGCGATATTTGAACATTTTAATCAATATGAGAATTGTAGTATTTTTGGAGCTTGAAGTTTGAGTAAGTTAATTAGACTTACTCTGCTTGAGGGATTCGCTTTAAAACCATGTCTTAAGTCGATACATTGTATTATTTATAAATGTGCATCTGTACTTGTGGGAACAAGAGAGAAAGATGTCACCATGTGTTTCTAAATTGTTTCTTATAAAGTGTCATGTAATTTTATAAAAATCTTATTCTCAAAACTTGTTGGCATAATGACACTTAAGGAAATTCTTATAAGTTTTATTAGAACTTATTTGTTAATAAGAGTATAAATTGCTTGAGTGCTAAAGATATATTTTCATGAAAAAGTTTGTCTTTTGACATTTCAATAAAGGAATCTTGTTGTATCTTTAGATTGATGTTAATTGGAAAAGGCTTAAACATGAAAAGGCTATTCATTTAATTTTGTTCAAATGATTTGGACTGGCTATGAAGACCATGATTTGATAAAAAATAGATTCTTTGAGGCAATTATGCTATGAATTATTTTTGAATATTCAAATATTTTGGGAGTTACTAGTGAGATGACCGAGATTGGTTCAAATATTAAGTTTGTTACCTTAAAACTACACGTGCCGGTGTACAGATGCATTCCAAGGCTAAGCCGAGGCTTGTGAGATAAAGTCCCCCATTGAGAGGGTAAATGATCATTATTTAAAGTAATGAGGTTAGGTCGACTCATACGGCACTACGGGAAGCCTCCCAGATAAAGTAGGGTCAACTACTTGTTGCTAGGATGATCAACTAATGGTTGTTTTTTATGTGTGTGTCGGTATATTACTCCCCGTGAAAGAGAAAGAAGATTTTCTTATGTTTAGGCCTAAGGAGCCGAAAGTGATTTCAATGACTTAATGAAATTGGAATGGTTTTGTATGATTTTTATTCAAAATTTTGTATTGATACAAATGTTCGAAGAATTTATATCATAGTTTATGCTTCACTTGTCTTTTCATTTGAAATGACAAAGAGCATGATTTATGTAATTATCACTTTATATCAAATATTGGTTGCATATTGTTTTTGTAAAAGTTTATTCCAGGAACTTGAGTTAGAGAGAGTCTATGACACTTATTGAGTATCTTGGTGGTGTACTCATCCCTCAGGGGCCCCTCTTCAGGGCTCCACTTACTTTACATGTTTTAGGATGAGGGGTATGATAAGTGGCATGCAGACATGGCTAAGATGACTCTCTTTCCAAAGTATATGACGACGCACTACTCCTATTTCGTGGCAGCTATCATGTTGTCATTTTTTTAATGTTAGTTGGCCATTGGCCCAAATATTGAGTTCTATTCTTGGTATAGAGGTTCCATAGATAGTTGTGATGAGTTGTAATAATGGGATGGTACACAACATATGTAAAAATATAATTGTAACATTTGATCCCATTATTATCATGAAAGGCGCCATATGGGATTTTAAATTGGAAAAATATTTTATCATTTAACTTGAAAATGTATATGATTTTCAAAGAGCTCCCATAGTTAAATTGTTTTTCATGCATATGGTTTGGACGCATCATATAGTTTGGTTCGCTCGGGTTGGGTAGTGTGCCGGGTGTCGGTTACGTAGTTTTGGATCGTGACACTTTAAACTAGCTATAAGATATCTTACATCAAAACATAAGAGATCATTAACTTTAAATGCAAGAGATATTACAATAAATATAAGAGATCAAATATAAACTTTAAACTAGTTATATAAGAATATTACAACACTTTTAACTAGTTACACTAAAGATTTTAAAACAGTTATTAGCAAAAACTGTCATGACCCAAAATCCCCTCTTTCAGGATCGTGATGGCACCTAATATTTTCCTTGCTAGGCAAGCCAACATTAGAGAATCTTTAAGCCGGTTGTATTCAACTCAAATAAGTGAAACTAATTAAACCCAAAATGAAACTAAAACGAAGTACGAAATAACATAAAAATCAATAATATATAAGTATAACCCGTATCTGAAGTCACAAGTATAGGAGCCTCTAGAGTCTCTACAAATAGAGTTTGAAATAAATACAACAATCTGAAATGAAAAATACAGTAAATAGGGATAATGGAAGGGGACTTCAAGGTCTAGGACGACCTCTAACTAGATGACCTCCACCTCTAACGGCCTAGCCTCTACCTCTAACGGCATGACCTCCAAATATGCTATTTAACCCCTGCCCCTACCTGGCTGAATAGAAGGTGAAGTAATTGGTACCGGAACCGTGGAAAGAGAACCCTGCTATTGTGAGCTGCATGGTGCCCTAGGGCAAAATCTAGCAATGTGCCTCAAAACATCACAAGTATAACATGACCTTGGCTAATGCGACTGCTGACACTAAAACTGACCTTGTTGACCTGAGTAACCACCATGAAATCTCCAGAGCGGAGGTGCACTAATACGAGCTGGTGGTGCACTGCAGGCTAGTTAATCGGGATGAGACATGTGAGGTCTGCGACCACCAGAAGCACTGTGAGATGCCTGGAGCGCTGAATGATATGGCTTGGGAGAATGGCCTCTACCAAAAGTACCCCTGACTCCAGATGAGGCACCACTGACCCCACCGGAATGACGATGCCTCTTATCAGACCCCTACCCTCACTCCTAAGCAAGAACCACCTCGATCCGCCTACAAACATTAGCAGTTGTCTGTAAGGAGATCTCATCCCCCGTCTCATTTGCCATCTGTAGCCTGATAGGGTGAGAAAGTCTGTCAATAAACCTCCTCCCTCTCTCTCTCTCTCTCTCTCTCTCTCTCTCTCTCTCTTAGTAGGGAGCATGACGGGCTAGATCCACAAAACGAGTCTTGTACTGAGTAACAGTCATATTGCCCTGCTGGATACGCTCGAACTGCCTGCGATAATGCTCTATCGGTGTGATAGGGAGAAACTTCTCTAGAAATAGCTGTGAGAACTGCTCCCAAGTAAGTGTAGGCGAACCAGCTGGTCTGGTTAACATGTAATCCCTCCACCACTTCTTGGTGGAATTCGTCATCTAAAATACCGAAAAATCAACCCTATAGGTCTCAACTATACCCATGTTCTGTAGCGCCTCATGGCAGCGGTCAAAATAATCATGTACGTCCTCAGGAGGTGAACCACTGAATTGAACTGGAAAGAGCTTAGTAAACTTATCCAATCTCAATAATGCCTCAAAAGACATGGCAGGCCTATCACCAGCCTGTGCCGCAACAACTGGTTGAACCACCCCAACTGGCGGAGCTGCTAAAGACTGATACTGGGAGTTATCTACTCCGAAGTGTGAGTAGTAGGAGTCTGTTCTCCTCCCCGAACTTGAGAGATAGCAGGTGCCACAGGAAATGCACTGTCCTGGGCCATACACTCCTTAAGGCCCACCAAACGGACTAGAGCGTCCTGAAGTACTGGGGTGGCGATGAACCCCTCTGGGACCTGAGCGGGCTCAACAAGTATAATTTGAATTGGAACCTCCTCATCAAAGTCCACTTGAGGCTCCACTACTGGTGTTGCTGCTCAAGCTCTAGGCTGAGCACTGCCTCTGCCTCTGGAGCGACCTTGGCCTCGTCCTCTGCCCCTAGTAGGAGCTGCGACTGGGGGCTCTGGTGGCTGTCAAGCTGAAGATGCAGTATGTGTTCTAGCCATCTGCGAGAGAACAAGAGTAGAAGAGTTCAGTTATCAATGAGAGAATAAAATTGCACGACGGAGAAATATAGAAGTAAAATTGTTCCTACACTACATAGCCTCTAGAAGATAAGTACAGACGTCTCTGTACCAATCCTCCAGACTTTACTAAGCCTACTCATGACTCGTGAGACCTGGTCAACCTAGTGCTCTGATACCAACTTGTCATGACCCGAAATCCCCACCTTAAGGACCGTCATTTCACTTGCTAGGAAAGCCAATGTTAGAGAATCTTTAAGCTAGTTTTATTCAACTCAAATAAGTGAAACCAATTAAACCCAAAATGAAACTAAAATGAAGTACGAAATGACATAAAGACCAATAATATCTAAGTATAACCCGGATCTGGAGTCACAAGTACACAAGCCTCTGGAGTCTCTACAATAGGGTTTGAAATAAATAAAACTGTCTTAAATGAAAATAACAATAAATAGGAATAATGGAAGGGGACTTCAAGGTCTGCGGACGTTAGCAGATCTACCTCGAGTTTCCAAATGATAATCCGAGTTGATGCACCTCACGTACAGTTGGGACCAGTACCAAAATCTGCACAAGAAGTGCACAGTGTAGTATAAGTAAAATCGACCCAATGTACTCCCTAAGTGTCGAGCTAAACCTCGACGGGGTGGTGACGAGTCTATGAAAGGACACCCATGTAAACAAACTTGTGGAGACAAAAATATATGAACAACATAACAACAAATAAAAATTAAACATGTATTATTGGGAGGGGACATGCAAAAAGGGTACAAAATACATTGACTACAACAGAGAATAACAACGTGAAACAGTAAATAAACCTTCAGCCAATGAGACGGATAAACATAATGAACACAAACTGCATGACATCACCCTTCGTGCATTTACTCTCAGCCTCACCATAAAACAATAATAATGGAACGGCATCACCGTTCATGCTTTTACTCTCAATCTCTCCATAAAATGATAAATACGGCACGGCATCACCCTTCGTGCTTTTACTCTCAATTTCATCATGAAATGATAAATACGGGACGACATCACCCTTCGGGCTTCAACTCTCTTTCTCACTATGTATAAATCAAGAATAGAACAATAATCAGCACGGCATCACCCTTCGTGCATTATCACTCTCTCCCTTACCATGAATAAAAGAACATATAACATTTGGGAGAAAGAATGGTCAAGAATAAACCCTACGTGAACAACGTTTCCAAAATACCGAGCCTCAGCTTCCAATAGTATTAAATTATCACAAATAACTCATAAATGCGGAAAGAATGATCAATTTAGTGATAAACTAGTCTAGGAACGGATTTCATAATCGAAGAGGAAAATAGATCACTAGAAACAAGTTTCAACTACATGCTCAAACCCAACAACAATGCATAAGTACTCGTCACCTCACATATACATTGTAACCAACTTTTAAACACGTACCAAATAGGAAAACAAGTCATAATCCCTCAAGTAAAGGTTAACCACGACACACTTACCTCGCTCCAAAAATCGACTCAAAGCTCAACCACAGCTTTATCTTTCAAACAAGCCTCCGACCAACCAAATCTAGAAAATTATCAACCAAACGATTAAAAATAAGCCTTAGGAACTACCCACGAATGCAAAAGGTTCAATTTAGGTCATTATTGAAAAATTCAACAAAAGTCAACTCTCCGGCCTACTTGGTCCAAACCCGAAATTCGGATCAAAACATGATTACCCATTCACCCCCGATCCCGATTATGTAGTTTGTTTCGAAATCTAACCTTAATTTGAGGTCTAAATTCCAATTTTATAAAAATCCCTAATTCCACCAAAATCCCCAATTTCTACCATGAAAATCCTAGATTTTAGGTTGAAATCTTATGAAATGTGATAGGTAATTGAAAGAAAATAGGTTAGAATCACTTATCACTGAATTGGGTATGAAGAGCTCTTGGAAAAATAGCTTCTAAGGTTTCTAGGTTTGAAACTTTTAGAGAATAAACTAATATCCTATTTTTCCCCTCTTAAGTTCAGGCACAAATGGGGTTTGCAATTGCATAACGACCCGACCGGTCGTTTTAAGCCCCAGCACGTCGTTCAGCGGTTCGAGGCCATGAGCAGCTTTATTCTAGGTGTTATGACTTGTAGGTGTGGTCGGAATTGAATTTCGAGAAGTTCAGAGTCAATTTGGAAAGAAAATTCTCATTTCAGAAGCCTTAAGTTGGAAGAATCAACTAAGATTGGATTTTTTAGTAAACGACCTCAGAATCAAGATTTAAAGGTTCCAGCAGGTTTTTATGATGATTTTGGATTTGGGCATATGTTCGGATCGGGTTTTGGATGACCCGAGAGCGTTTCAGCGCATATTGTACAAGTCAGTATTTTAAAGGAAATTTCATAAGTCTGGGTTGAATTGAATTTCAGTGATATTGATGTCCGTTTGGGATTCTGAGTCTGGAATAGCTTCGTATGGTGATTCTAGAGCTGGGAGCGCGATCGGAAGCGAATTCGGAGGTCCGTAGGTTATTTTGAAGTCATTTGGCTAAAGATAGAAAATTGAAGGTTTTTGATAAATCCGACCGAAAGTGGAAATTTTCATATCGGGGTCGGAGTGCGATTCCAAAAGTTGGGGCAGGTCCGTAATGTTGAATGTGACTTGTGTGCAAAATTTGGGGTCAATCGGACGTGATTTGATAGGTTTCGGCATCAAATGTAGAAGCTGGAAATTTCAAAGTTCATAAGGATTGAATAGAGTTGTGATCCATGGTTTCGATGTTATTGATGTGATTTGAGGCCTTGAGCAGGTACACATTATGTTTTGGAACTTGTTGGTATGTTCGAGTTGGGCCTCGGGGACCCCGGGTGTTAACCGGACGAGCCTCGGACCAAGTTTGAACTTGGAGAGCATAAGATGAAGCTCCCAGCTTCTGGTGTGATCGCACCTGCGCTTGGATGGTCGCAGGTGTGAGCTCGCGGATGCGGAGCATGAGTCGCAGAAGCGAAAAGGCATGGGCTGTCCAGCACCGCGGGCGCAAAGAATTGGCTGAGGATGCGAAGACCGCGGGCGCGAAAAATTGGCCGCGGGTGTGAAGACCGCAGGCGTGAAGAATTGGTCGCGGGCGCAGACATTGCAGGCGCGAAGGTTTGCTGTGGGCGCGAAGATCGCTGGGCAGTGAGTGTTTAAAGCGCGGGTTTGAGCATTTTTTCTCATTTCTTTATTCTTGGGCGATTTTTGGAGCTTCTTGAGAGGGACATTCACCTAGCAACTTGGAGGTAAGCCAACCCCACCTATTGCAAGTTAATTACTTGGATTATATCTAGATTTTTACATGGAAAATCATGAAAAATTGTGGAAAAGTTGGAAATTTTGAAGAAAAACCTAGAATTTGCATTCTTGGATTTTGACCACGAATTTGAGCATGAAATTAGAGTAAATTGTATATTTGAGTTAGTAAGGCTATGGGTAATCATTATCTTCGAAAAGTTTTGGAATCCGGGCACGTTGGCCCGAGGGTAATTTTGTCAACTTTCCGAGCGGATTTGGGGATTTATATGAATTAAATTGTTATAAGTATTAGAGTATATTTTCATTGGTTTGCCCATTATTTGGATAGTTTTGGGGCGATATGCATCAATTTGAGTCGTCGGAGGGGGCTTGGAGGCCGGTTATGAATCTTCGGAGCGAGGTAAGTCTCATTTCTAACCTTGTGAGGGGAAATCGTCCCCATAGATGAACTAATTAAATATGTGCTACTATTTGTAGGGGCTACGTATGCACGATGTGATGGGATTCCGTGCATAGCTACTATTATGTTTATGTCCGGGTAGTTTAGGACCTGAAAGCATGTTTTATTTGCCGTTCTTGTATCTTTGCTGACGAATTTCGAAATATTTAAACCTTATCGAACTTGACAAAAGAATTTCTAGAAAAAGATTTAAACACTATCTTTGTGACCATTACAAGCGAAATTTCCATTTCTTGGGTAATTGTTTCCCGATATAGACGGGAGGGACTATTTGAATGTGTATGCTTATGTGTGACTGCTTCACAATTTATATTCCGCGAGAGGGGTGAATTCCTTTCCACCACTCCTATTTTGGATCGGGTTGTTCGCCTCGGCATTTCCTATAAATATACATCATCCCCTTAAAATCGTGCGGAATATTTGGATAAAAGCCAGTTCATCTAAGGGTTTTCCCCCCTGATTTGGATTATGACAGCCTCTTTGATGAAATCCACCATATTTATTTATATGCTTCGGCTACGGAGGTAAACTTGCTAGTAGAGAGTTGAGGAAATTGTAAAGAGGGAAAATGTACCACGTAATCTGTACTTGTAGGTCTTGTGTATTTACATGGCTCTATATTAATTCATTTCTTTAGTGCACTTGATATTGTTGGACCTCTAGTAAGTGTCAAAGTCGACCTCTCGTTACTACCTCTTCGAGGTTAGGCGGGATACTTACTGAGTACACGTTGTTTTCATACTCATGCTACACTTGATGTGCATTTTTATTGCACGGGTACATTCATAGATAGTGGCCCTACTTGACGCAGTGATGTGACTGACTTGGAGACTTAGACGAGTTGCACCATCCGTAGACGACCCGCAGCCGGCAGAGTCTTCCTCAGATGTATTGTATTTATTTTAAATTCCTTGTCCAGTTTGTATTTCGGACAAGAATTGTAGTACATGTAAAATTCATATATATTTGCTCATGCACTTGTGACACCGGGTTCTGGGAAAATTATGGGATTTATTCACTATTTAAATTTGTTAAGATATTATTGTTTACTCAGTGGAAGTTCGTTAATTATTATTTAACGAAAAACAAAAAGAATGACTTCAAGAATTTTAAAAATAAATATTTTATTAACTATTTAAATGATTGGCTTGCCCGACAGTGGTGTCTGACGCCATCACGGCCTTAATGGATTTTGGTTCGTGACAACGTGGTATCAGAGCACTAGGTTCCCTTAGGTCTCACGAGTCATGAGCAAGTCTAGTAGAGTCTTGCAGATCGGTACAGAGACGTCTGTACTTATCTTCGAGAGGATATAGGGCTATTAGGAGTACTTCCCTTCTTGATTCCTCATCGTGTGGTCTGATTCCTTTGAGGCTGATGCCTACGTTTCTTCCTACTCAATCTTACACGTCGCAAAGCGCTTGCTATAAATCGGGAATTGAGGAATTGTAATGGTATTTCAGATATGGTGCGTGATGTTTTTCAATGCATAGTTGGTTGGGGCTATTGTCGTTGCTTTGCGGAATGATATTATGTGGTTTCAGCTCAGTAGTTGTATTTCTGAGAGCTTGGAGGCTATGCTCAGGTAGTTATGATTCTCACGAATGGTTATCATGTAGTAATGAGGTGATGGTAGGAGGCCTACCCATATGTCAGGGCTGAGAGTGACTTGATGGGAGTTCTACTCCGGGCATGATTCCGAGATTTCAATATTTTATTTCTGGCGGAGGAAAGGCAATTAGACTATAGATTTTCAAGTTTGGGTGAATAGAGTAATAAGACTTAGCGTTTTCAAGTGAGGTGGAATCTTCATCTGTGATATGGTATTGTCGTCCTTGATCGAATATAATGTGTTAAGTTGGCCGGTGTTATGATCTTCTATGATTCGCCTTTGGGGCGGGAGATAGTGAGATAGTATTGAAGAAGCGGCTGTCAAAGATCGCAGTGTGCGGTGGTTCAAGATTGAATAGGTATTTCTAATGTTGATGTCTCGAGAAGGGGATCTTCGGAAGGGGTTGAAGTTAGTAGCAATCTATCGGGTCAAGTTCTACAAAGATAGATATTGGCCTAAGGCAACAGACGGGCAGCAAGGGATGAGGAAGGACATGTGGGAAGTGTCAGGCAGTGGTTAAATTTCTAGAATGCCAGGTGTAAGAAGCAAAGTCGAGTAGCTGCTTAAAGGAGTTAGTTTAACCAAAGTGTGAGAGTGGCAGCGTAGCATATGAGTTCTGTGGTAAGATAGACACACCTTGTAAGTGGAAGTTTGGACTGATTTGGGAATTTTAGTGGACGGTGATTGGGTCCACGGGCTTAAATTGAAATATTGGCTATTTCGGCGAAAGATTGGATACAACAGAGAGGAGTTGTTTTATATGAAGAAGTATGCAGCATAGTTGTGAAATAGAATATATTGTCGCACATTTAGTAGATGTCCATGAGGAGCGGATGGACTGGTAAAGTTGGTAAATGAGAACGGGTGTAGGATGGGGTATCGATGTCGTAGAGAATGTGCAGTACAGCGTCGTTGGAAGGTGTCAATTGGTAATTTCCGCAGGAGGGTTATCCTGTGAGCAGGTTAGCGGTCGTGTGGTTGGCAAGTTTCTGCGAGGAATTCTAGTGGCTATTCGGCAAGAGGCCGAATATGTGAATGATGCGAGGGAATTTGAGTATTCATGAAATGCTAACAGGAGAATTTAGAAGAATTTGACGGGTTGGTTGAGCAAGATCATGTCAGCAATGTAGAGAGAATTTCGGTGGGGTCTAGAGTGGTGCAACGAGCAGCTTCGGGCTAATTGGGAGAGTCCCACCGCCTGCGAATAGGTTGCAGGATTATTTTCTCATTGGGTTGCGGATTTTCGGCGTATTGGCAAGTTATTACAGTTAAGGGGAAATGAGTAGAACAGTAATTGAGCATGGAATTTGATAAAGGTGTGCAAGGGTTGGACTTATTGAATAATGTTTAGGCTTTGGAAAGATTCAGGATTTATACTTAGTACGGAGGTAATCTACAAGTAAAGGGATTCAGTCGGGTGCTTTATCAAGATGGGTGTTCAGGTGCCAGCGAAGCCGTAGATTTGATTATATTCAGGACCAAGCCAGAGTGGGTGACTCTCAACAATGGTTCCAATGGATTCAAAGGTTAGAAGGTAGTGCCTAAGGATTTCAAGCCACTGTATGATTAAGAATCGAGCTTTTGCAGCAGAATTATGGGAAGGAGAAAATGATTGTAGTGTTCTACGTTATCTTCGGTGTGTAGAGTAGCATTGGGATTCATAAGAAGAAGAAATGACTTCGGGTTCATGGAAGGGTTATCAGAATGGGTATACCGGTAAAAGATGTGAATATGCGTGCAAGGAGGGCATGAAACGGTTCATGGGTCTGGAACCATAATGGTCTCGTGGGATGGACAAGGTGAGTGCGAATTGAGTTGCTATGTGTTGATTGGGGTTATCATTATTCCTGTGGTGAGTGCGAATCGAATTGAGGTAAGAAAAAGGTTTCTATGTGATGACGTGTTCACCCTATTAGTGGTTCAGAATTCATGATGGAATTCTTGCGTTATCTCATATTGGCATGTTAGGTGCGGTAAGAAGTATGTAACTGGAAGTAAGGATCGATGTTGCGGTTCGGTGTTGAACAGGATGTCATGAGCTCGGATGAGCAAGGGAAAAAAGGGATTTTAATGTTTAGAGTAAGCTGGTGTTGTCTTTAGTGTCACCTGGGATCGGTATTAGGTAAAAGAGGCTTTGCATCCTAGTTATGGGTTTTTGATTTGTTTTACAGTGTTAGTGTGGCCAATGGTGGATGTGCAGACTTACTACCTTGTATGGAAGGTCGTGGGAGCGTGACCACAGGATGATCGTATGAGTGTGACATGTAGTCACTTAATGGATTGAAGATTTGGACTGAGTATAAAGAAAATTAATATTGCTTATTGGAGAATTTATGCCTGGGAGGCATTCAGTTTATTCGGTTGTGGATTGTGGGGTGTTTGTCTCGGCTATGATGGTCGTTCTTGCATATTATGCGAGGAAATGGGCTATTATGGACCCAGGTAAGGCTATTAGCCTAGCTCGGTGCGAGCAGAATCGGCTTCAAGGTTGTGAATGGGTTTAAATATGATTATGGGCTCCGTATGAGTCAGGCGTGTTCATTTTGGTATAGCGCTTTTCATGGAAAGGTATTAAGACAGCCGATGTTGTTCCGTCTTCGTTCATCTCATGTAATATTAAGTTGTGCCGTGTGAGTTAGGAAACGGCTTGATATTTTCCTATGTGTTGAGTCCCCGTGTACTGATGATGTTATGTGAGCAGGATAGCTCTTGAGATTTATATTATGTATCGCACCTCAATTGTGCTTGAGTTTCGTAGCGTATGGCTCTATTAGTCCCCCCAGGATGGTATTGTGCACTTAGCGTGTTTGTGACCGATGTTCGATATTTTGTGGTAATGAGCAATTTAACTCAGTGTGTGTCTTCTTACATGAATTTTATGTTATTTGGATCGGGTTGCACGCTGCAACAGTGTGATGTTGAAAAAGGTTCCCTAGATCTATTTTCTTGTATTTTTCTTTCTATTTTCTGAGGAGAGTTCATAATAAGTTGCATGAGTTGAGTAGTCTTTTCCTGAGTCATTTCCTTGTGTATCATGTTCGAGATATGGCCTATTGGCGCGTTGTGGTATCATGTGAGACTGTTGGTCATGTTTGGGGTGATTTGTTATCTGAGTTGTTCATACTGGGTGAGACGAGATTATTGGACCAGGGATCAGTGCGATAAGATTTTGTGAAGTATATTAAAGGAAAAATACCATTATTCGGTTCACAATGAGGTGATGATTCTAGTCAAGAGGAGATATTCAATGATTTATTAAATCAGCAGTTGGTTATGAATTTCTACACATCACCTCTGTTGTGGTGGTATCGTAAGCGTTATAGCAGGACCTATATATATGTCATGAGGTGCATCGGGAGCATCAGATTCGTGAAATTTTGGCTATTAAGATTCAGAGAACGTCATTGTGGTTAGATGATGAATTTTGCGGTGCATGGTGCTAATTCAGCAAAGGTATGCATTCATGTTCTGGTACATCGTGTGGTAGTTGATACAGTGTTCATATATTTCGAAACAGTCCTGGCAGAGGATTTCGGATGATGAAGACCCGGTTCTAAGTCCCATTGCCTAAATGAAAGAGGATATCTTCGGATTTGACCAAGCCAATATACTCAACTGGAATGTGGTAGCACAAGCAGGTGCACGAGGTGTTATGAAGTGATTTCATATAACTCCAGAGCAGTACTTAGCATGTACGAGGACGAACGTATGTTTAAGTAAGAGAGAATGTAACGACCCAACTGGTCATTTTGAGCCCTAGCGCGTCGTTCAGCGGTTCGAGGCCATGAGCAGCTTCATTTCAGGTTTTATGACTTGTAGGTGTGGTCGGAATTGAATTTCGGGAAGTTTAGAGTCAATTTGGAAAGCAAATTCTCATTTCAGAAGCCTTAAGCTGGAAGAATCGACTAAGATTGGATTTTTGAGTAAACGACCTCAAAATCAGGATTTGAAGGTTCCAGCAGGTTCGTATGATGATTTTGGATTTGGGCATATGTTCGGATCGGGTTTTGGATGACCCATGATCGTTTCAGCGCATATTGTAGAAGTCAGCATTTTAGAGGAAATTTCATAAGTCTGGGTTGAAGTGCATTTCAGTGATATTGATGTACGTTTGGGATTCAGTCTGGAATAACTTCGTATGGTGATTCTGGAGTTGGGAGCATGATCAGAAGTGGATTCGGAGGTCCGTAGGTTATTTTGAAGTCATTTGGCTAAAGATAGAAAATTGAAGGTTTGTGAGAAATTCGACCAGAAGTAGAGATTTTGATATCGGGGTTCGGAGTGAGATTCCAAAATTTGGGGCAAGTCCGTAATGTTGAATGTGACTTGTGTGAAAAATTTGGGGTCTATCGGACGTGATTTGATAGGTTTCGGCATCGAATGTAGAAGTTGGAAATTTCAAAGTTCTTAAGGATTCAATTGAGTTGCGATCCATTGTTTCGATGTTATTTGATGTCATTTGAGGCCTCGAGCAGCTCTGCATTATGTTTTGGAAGTTGTTGGTATATTCGGGTTGGGCCCTAGGGGCCCCAGGTGTTAACAGGACGAGCCTCAGACCAAGGTTGAAACTGGAGAGCATAAGCTGAAGCTCCCAGCTTCTGGTGTGATCGCACCTGCGCTTGGATGGCCGCAGGTGCGAGCTCACAGATGCGGGGCATGAGTCATAGAAGCGAAAAGGCATGGGATGCCCAGGCACCACGGGCGCGAAGAATTGGCCGCGGGTGCGAAGATCGCGGGCGCGAAGAATTGGCCGCGGGCGCGAAGATCGCTGGGCAGTGAGTGTTTAAAGCGGGGGTTTGAGCATTTTTGCTCTTTTCTTCATTCTTTGGCGATTTTTGGAGCTTCTTGAGAGGGACATTCACCTAGAAACTTGGAGGTAAGTCAATCCCATCTATTGCAAGTTAATTACTTGGATTATATCCAGATTTTACATGGAAAATCATGAAAAATTGTGGAAAAGTTGGAAATTTTTTAGGAAAAACCTAGAATTTGCATTCTTGGATTTTGACCACGAATTTGAGAATGAAATTAGAGTAAATTGTATATTTGAGTTAGTAAGGCTATGGGTAATCATTATCTTCAAAAAGTTTTGGAATCCGAGCATGTGGGCCCGAGGGTAATTTTGTCAACTTTCCGAGCGGAGTTGGGGATTTATATGAATTAAATTTTTATAAGTATTAGAGTATATTTTCATTGGTTTGCCCTTTATTTAGATAGTTTTGGGGCGTTATGCATCAATTCGAGTCATCGGAGGGGGCTTGGAGGCCGGTTATGAATCTTCGGAGCGAGATAAGTCTCCTTTATAAACTTGTGAGAGGGAATTGTCTCCATAGGTGAACTAATTAAATATGTGCTACTATTTGTGGGGGATACATACGCACGAAGTGACGGGAGTCCGTGTGTAGCTACTATTTTGTTTATGTCCGAGTAGTTTAGGACCCGAAAGCATGTTTTTTTTACCGTTCTTGTATCTTTGCTGACGAATTTCAAAATGTTTAAACCTTATCGAACTTGACAAACGAATTTCTAGAAAAAGATTTAAATACTATCTTTGTGACCATTAAAAGCGAAATTTCCATTTCTTGGGTAATTGTTTCCCTATATAGACGGGAGGGACTGTTTGAATGTGTATGCTTATGTGTGACCGCTTCGCAATTTATATTTCGCGACCTAGGTGAATTCCTTTCCACCAATATTATGGGATCGGGCCGTTCGCCTCGGCAGGATTTATGTACCACACTCTTATGGGATCGTGTCGTTCGCCTCGACAGGATTTATATACCACACTCTTATGGGATCGGGTCGTTCACCTCGGCAGGATTTATGTACCACACTCTTATGGGATCGGGTTGTTCGCCTCGGCAGAATTTATGTACCACACTCTCATGAGAGCGGGTCGTACGCCACAGCAGGTAAATAGATGCATCTATGGTTCGCGTCGTTCGACCCTTCGGCAGTGCACTGTTTACTTTTATGTTGGATCGGGCCGTTCGCCTTGGCATTTCCTATAAATATATATCATCCCCATACAATCGTGCGGAATATTTGGCAAAAGCCAGTTCATCTGAGGGTTTTTTCCCCTGATTTGTATTATGACAGTCTCTTTGATGAAATCCACCATATTTATTTATATGCTTCGGCTACGGAGGGGAACTTGCTAGTAGAGAGTTGAGGAAATTGTAAAGAGGGAAAATGTACCACATAATATGTACTTGTATGTCTTGTGTATTTAAATTGCTCTATATTAATTCATTTCTTTAGTGCACTTGATATTGTTGGACCTCTAGTAAGTGTCAAAGTCGACTTCTCGTCACTACCTCTTCGAGGTTAGACGGGATACTTACTGAGTACACTTTGTTTTCGTACTCATGCTACACTTGATGTGCATTTTTATTGCACAGGTACATTCATATATAGTGGCCCTTCTTCACGCAGTGATGTGACTGACTTGGAGACTTAGACGAGCTGCACCATCCAGAGACGACCAGCAGCCGGCAGAGTCTTCCTCAGATGTATTGTATTTATTTTAAATTCCTTGTCAAATTTTGTATTTCAGAAATATATTGTAGTACATGTAAAATTCTTAGATATTTGCTCATGCACTTGTGACACCGGGTTCTGGGGAAATTACGGGATTTATTCACTATTTAAATTTGTTAAGATATTACTGTTTACTCAGTGGAAGTTCGCTAATTATTATTTAAAGAAAAACAAAAAGAGTGACTTCAAGAATTTTAAAAATAAAGATTTTATTAACTATTTAAATGATTGGCTTGCCGGAAAGTGGTGTCCGGCGCCATCACGACCTTAATGGATTTTGGTTCGTGACAACTGCGAGTCCCACAAATGCGGGAAATCTTTGGCAATGCGAAAGTCTCACATTTTTGCTGTCATCGCAATTGCGAACTTGAACTCATGGAAACTGTAATCATTTTAATCGCAAATGCGAACACTGCTCCCCCAGCCCCACTTTACTATTGTGAAGAATAGGTCGCAATTGCAAACCATTGGTGCCCAGCTACGTTTCGCAAATGCGAGGAAATAGCTCGCAAATGCGAATCTGATAGGAAGTCTACCATATCGCAATTGCGAAGCCAGAGTCTGAGGCCTGCACAAGAAACAAAATAAATAACACCAGCCCTCGGGGCTCCAAACCAAACATGCACACAAGTCCCAAAACCTCAACAAACTCTGTCCCAAAACCTCATAGATTTTTAAAGAAAAATTTCAATTTTTAACATAAAATCATTCTAGAAAAATACCTGGATTGCGCACACAAATTGAGGAAGGCTTAAAGAAGCTATTGGAGGTTTCGAAACACAAAATTAAGGTTTAAAATTCCAGATGACCTATTGGGTCATCACAAAAGCTTGAAACTTGTTATATAATACATCTTACAGAAAACATAAAAGATCATAGCTTTAAACATAAGATATATTAAAGTAAACATTGACATATATAAACTTTAAACAAGTTATATAAGAGATCTTACAGCACTTTTAACAAGTTACAGTAAAAAACTTTAAAACAGTAAATTAGCAAAAACTTTAAACTTAGTTATATAAGAGATCTTAAAGTAAAAACATAAAGATCATTAACTTTAAACAAAAGAGATATTATAATAAACATAAGAGATCATAAATAAGTTTTAAACTAGTTATATAAGAGATTTTACAACTGTAACGGCCCGATCGAGCGTTTTGATAATTTGCGTCTCGTTCGATGGCTTAAGGTCTCGAGTAGCTCCGTATTTTGTATTATGGATTTGGTGTGTGGTTGAGTTCGATTTTCAAATGTTTTGGGATTGATTTAGAAGGATGATTCTTGTTTTAGAAGCTTAAGCGGTAAGAGTTGATCGGAGTTTGACTTTTATGTAGACGACTCCGGAATGGTGGTTTCATGATTCCAATAGTTTTTTGTGGTGATTTTGGACTTAGATATGCGTCCGGATTTGGATTTGGAGGTCTGTAAATTGATTTGGTGCATTTTGGCGAAAATTGATAAGTTGAAGGTTTGGAAGGTTGAAAGGTTTGACCGAGAGTTGATTTTAGTGATATCGGGTTCAGATTTTGATTTCGAGGGTTGGTATAGCTCCGTTTGGTCATTTGGAACTTGCATGCAAAATTTAACGTCATTCCATGTTGATTTGATATGTTTTGGCACGAGTTGCACAAATTAAAAGTGCATAAGTTTATTAAGTTTGATTTGAGGCGCGATTCATAATTTTGATGTTGTTTGATGTGATTTGAGGCCTTGAGCAGGTCCGCGTTATGTTGTGGAACTTGTTGGTATGTTTCGACGGGTTCCCCAGAACCTCGGGTGTTTTTCTGATGGGCTACGGGCCATTTCTTCATACTTTAGAGTTGCTGGTTTTTGGTGTGATTGTTTCTCTTCGCGATCACGAAGTTGAAGCTGGATTGCGAATTGATTCTGGGAGCTCAACGCTTTTGTTCACCATGATTGTGACTATGTGCATGAAATCGCAAAGGTCCAGTTGGCTGAGGTCCGCATTTGCGATGTGTCTTCTGCGTTCGCGTAAAGATAGAGTTGGAAGGGGCATCAAGAATTGTTCTTCGCATTCGCATCAATGGGTTTGCGATTGTGTAATCGGAGGTCACTGTGATTCCCGTTTGCCACTATATTTTCGCGTTCGTGTAAGGTTATTTTGGCATCATTCA
Source organism: Nicotiana rustica (assembly GCA_005239535.1). NCBI lineage: Eukaryota > Viridiplantae > Streptophyta > Magnoliopsida > Solanales > Solanaceae > Nicotiana > Nicotiana rustica. The sequence continues at coordinate 64,636 of ML547643.1, read as the reverse complement.
TTTTTGTTCTTCGTGATCGCGAGTAATGTTCCGCGATAACGACGTGTTATATCTAGGCAAATATAAAAGTACTCTATTTCAAGAGTTTGGCCATTTTATCACATCTTAAGTTGTAGACCTCGGATTTTAGCGATTTTTAAGGGGTTCTTCACGTGTTGGATTGAGGTAAGTGATCTTTACATGTATTTGATTTTATTTCATGAATTTATCTTTTTTTTTAATCATTAAATTAGTGGTTTGAGTTGGGGAAAAATGGGAATTTTGTGAAAACTTTCAAAAATGGAAAATGATGATTTGGAGGACGAATTAATATCGGAATTGGATAATTTTGGTATGGTTGGACTCGTATGGAATGGGTATCCGGATTTTGTGAATTTTATCGGGTTCCAAGGTGCAGGTCAGGGGTTGAATTTTAGGGTTGACTTTTAATTATTGTTAAAGATTAAAGCTTTATTATCCGGATTTGTTTTCTATGATTTTTATTCATGAGATGAAGTTATTTTGGCTTGTTTGAGCCGTCCAGAGGTTGTTTCACACAAGAAGGTCATTTTAGAGTATCGGTCTATCTTCTTTGATGTAAGTATCTTGCCTAACATTGTGTGAGAGAACTGCCCCTTAGGATTTGAGTCATTTGTGCTAATTGCATCATGTGAAGGCTGTGTACGCGAGGTGAGGAATACGTGTTCGGGCTTGATTTTGGGAATTTGACCATTTTAGACTCTTAGGTTCTTATGTCTGTCGCGCCCCCTTTTTCCTCTCCTTTCGGATCAGTCAGGGGTTTTGACGTTATTGGCACGACTCATTTCCTTTTGGGAAAAGGGATGTGACGGACTTGAAGAGTTGCCACCTAACAAAATAAGGTGCGTTAAGGGTTATAATAACACGAATTGAATAACCATAGATTGGATAAGGGCTTAAAATTACTCAAAGGGGAAGGTGTTAGGAACCCCTCAAAGTCCACAACTGTGGTTCCCGGCCAAACAAACTTTGTAAAATTTAGCAAGTAGCAAATAAGCAGTCAAGTATACACATGGCAACAAGTAATGGTTGTGAAAAGATTCGCAGTCCAAGCACACATATGTAGGGAATAAGGGAGTCCTAAGTTGTTAATCCTATAGGATCAGATCAATGCAATGCCCGGTAATCACTCCTCAGTGAGGGGCTACACACGGCATTAGCGCATGGGTCATCATATCCATATCTAAATTTTACCCCACCCCTTAGAGGTTATTAAGAGAATTTAATTAGCGATCTCTATGCATGCTATTACCCGTCCCTTCTCAAGGGTCCTGGAGGAACTTAGGACCTCTAAGTATAGGTAGTTCTAGACAGACCCGTAAGGTTTTAAAAGGATAAATTATAAGCGACAGGCAAGAACAAATAGGACTGATCAGATAAATGCAGGAAAGCAGTTATGAGGCCCAGATTTACATCCATAAGTAATGCACAGTATCAGCACGTCTCAAACACAAACAAAAGGCAGTTTTATCAGACAGGATCATAAGACAGGATATCTAAGTGAATGTCAATGCACAAAAATATGCTGCTTTATTTTTATAAACTCAGGAGCTGGGGCCTAATCAGTTTGCCTACTGATTTTTTAAGCATGCGTCTTTAAACAGTAAACATAACCAACTAGCGTTCCAGCTTTTAAAGAGATTGATTACCTAAGGCTTTTCTAGGCGTGGGATTGTGCATAATAATTACCAGAATTGTTAAAAACAGTTCAGAAGTTGTTTTACCTAAAAGCATGTTGTTCTAGGTGATACGAGAATGCAGGGATTGTTACTAGTTTTATTAAGAGCAAGACAATTAGATGTGACACTATTTTTACCTTTTTCGTGAGTCAGTAGTTAAACTAGGCGTGGTTAAGCATATGCAAACGAAATCCTAGAACAGGATATCTAATATGCACATATGCATGCAGGATGGTTAAGACATAATTTCAGGATACACAGAATTCCTAAAGGCATGATTTCTAAAATGCACAAAGAGTAACAGGATGATGAAGACATGAGTTTGAATGCACAGGAGTAACAGTTTTATATTGATTTTATTATCCTAGGAGCAGGATTTCTAAGTGGTAGACATAAGCATAAATTAAGGACATGATGTACGTTAAATCAGTAAACATAAAAGCCTTGAAGCCATGATATCTAATGCATGAATATGTTGGTCCTAAGCATGGATTCTAATGCAGATAAAGATAATGCAAAGCCTAAGACATGTTTTCTACCCAATGATAAAATTACATATCTACCCTTCCCATTTCACTAGCCAACCCCAATATCTGTTTACAAATAATTATTACAGACCAGTAGCTGAATGAATTTACATAAATAGATAGAAAAGAAGAAGTTAAATTGTAGGGAGCCTGAAGCAGGCCCATATATACCAGGTGTTCATAACCTCAACTGTCAAAGTTTCATAGCCTTTCTCATGTCCGGGTGTGTCAGAGTTCCCTAAGGACCTCAAGGATTCAGGGCAGTGCTCAAACCCAGATTTCATAGCCTAATTGAGTAAGTGCAGTGTGGAATTGCCAGCCCCAGTGCATCAGAGTTCAGAGGGATCTCACAGGAATCCCAAAGCAGTCACACACTGGAGGGGCGGAACTTATGGACCTAAGAGTAGAGTGAGAGTGCTTGACATGGTTTTGAAAATGCTTTAGTCTGAAACAGTATTGAAAAAAGACTCGGTTGAAGTTTATAAAAGTATGAAGGGGTTTAGTAGTAAAATATTTTGAAAAAGAGTAGGGTAATTAAACAATTAGTAGATCAAATACAGAACATAACAGGTTCAGCAACACTCAAACAACAGTCCTTCACACAGGGGTAAGGGAGTTGCAGACAGATACAGCACCTAAGGCTAGCACATAACAAGCATAAGCATAGAAGTCTCAAGGAATAGCAGACAATATATTATGGGTTCCAGAATTGCTAATTGGGGACATGGTTGCATAGAATCAGAAGTGCTTAGGGACTTGTGGGATTGGGGATAACTAATGATGTAAACATAGTATAGGAGTATGAATTTCAGAACAAATAATAGAATACATAGTGGTGTCAAACAGAATTGAGCATACACTCAGAACAACTTAAGGTAACAATTGCACAATAGGTGCATACCAGAACTAGGCAACTCATAGACAAGCATTCAAAGACAGGGTGGAGTCACGTGGAGACAGATTACACAGGGAGAAAACATGTTCATAAATAGACTGATCCTAACAAGGGTTAGAACAAAACTAGTATACTAAGTAAAACAAGTTAAACACATGTTGAGAAGCAAACAATAGACAGAAACAGATTAGTAAAATGATAAACTAAAGCAGTAAAAGAAACACATTAATTTTGGAACTTGAATTTAAAATCAGAGCATACCAGTAAGGCGAATAGACACAAAGTGAAGAACAGGAAAGGGCAATAGTTAGCCTTGGCTTGGAGCTGGCTAATTCAGTAACAACAACAAGTAACAAAAGTAAGCAGAAGAGTTTTTTGAGTGTATGAGAGAGTTCTGAACTAATGTGAGTTCGTGTGCGTAGAAGAATGTCTAATGAGAGTAGAAGAGAGCAATATATATAGTAGTTTGAAAGCTAGGTAAATAAGGTAAGAGTCAAACTGTTTAGTAATTATAGAGATCGGAATGAATTAGAGTAAAATCAGTCCAAGTCTTCCCCTAATTAAGGGAATCAGCTCAAACGGTAGAAAGACAGGTAACCCGTAAAGAAATCATATGTAACGGTAAGGAGAGGTTTCAAACAGTACAAATGTCATGACCTAAAATCTTAACCGGCCGTGATTGCGCCTATCGTGGAACTAGGCTAGCGACTACCGTATGTTCGCAATTTCTTTTTAAAAATTCCCAATAGTTTCAAGCATTTCACCAAAAATATACAGAAATTACTGATTATAATAGGCCCATGTTATACAATATCGCCAATCCCCAAAACCCGGAGACAACATGTCATGAGCATCTAGAGAAATAAGTCAAAATAAACTATTATAATACAAAACCTTCGAACAAAAGCTAAATACAACAAGAAGGGAAAATAGAGATGATGCGGACGCTGAACAGCTACCTCTATATCCCACTAATCTGGCTCCGCGCGGAATAACAGGATAATGCTCGATATCTGCTCCTGAATCTGCACACAGAGGTGCAGGGAGTAATGTGAGTACACCAACTCAGTAGTAATGAAAATAAATCAAGTCTAAGTAGCAAGGAAACACATAAAATCAATGCTATCAGGTCACAATATACACAGCCTTACTTTCCAATAGTATGACATAAATATACGAAATCATCATGCCTTAAAATCAACTTCAGAAAAAGTTCTTTAAAGAATGCACATTTTTTACAACTTTAAAACAAAGGATTTGGTATGCAAATGAATGTAGTAAAATCATAAGTAGCCCCTCGGGCAAAAACATTTATCATCATCAGCCCCTCGGGCATGCCTCACAGTCACTCAGCACCTCATCATCACTCAGCACCGCACAGTCACTCATGCTTCCCAATCACTCGTCACTTGGCACTCGGTGCGCTCACTGGGGGTGTGTACAGACTCCAGAGGGGCTCCTTCAGCCCAATCACTAATATCACTCAGCACCTCACCATCACTCTTGGCCCTCGGCCACACTCGGTAGAACCACTCAAAAGGACCCTCGGGCGAATCAGTAAAACAGGGTACTCGACTCAAAACATCATTTTAATGCTCATGTAGTGTAAATCAGGCTGAGTTTCAAAAAATAGTATGCACAATGATGCTGAGTGAAATCATCAACAAATAGTGAGGAAAAACAGCAGTAAAAAGCCCCTAAGGGGTCTAAACAGATCAGCACGAGACCCCAAACACGGCTTATAGCCCAAATAATTCACAAATCTTTAGAACATAATTTAACATAAGGTTTTGAGTAAATATGCAACTCATTAGTTGCCGCGGAGAGGACCTAGTCCAATCCAAAAATCAGTATGCGCCACATACTCGTCATCCGACATGTGCACCATTCCAAAATCAGTAAGAAAATATGTAGTCCGGGGATTCCATACCCTCATAACAAGATTTATAGCCATTACTTACCTCTACCGGGCCACAACATTAATCCGCAATGCTCTTGCCCCTCAAATTGGCTCCCGATTGCTCCGAATCTAGCCAAAACCAGTTTAACATCATCAATATATATCAAAGGAACCCAACCCAATCAAACATTATCAAATTATACAAAAATCTCGAAATTCGGCCAAACCCAAGCTCCGGGACCACATCTCGAAATCCGATAAAAATTACATCACAAGAACCCTTATCCTCCCACGAGTCCGCACATATCAAGAACATCAAAATCGGACCACAATTGCCTACTAAAATTTCCAAATCTTTCCTCCCATCTTCCCCAAATTCTCTACTTAATTCCTCAAATTGCATGGTGAAAATCAAGACAAATTCATGAAATTAAACCAAAAATGATTGAAGAACACTTACCACAAAAATCCCACTGAAAATCTCGTCCAAATCCCCCTTCTCCCGAGCTCTCTAATGGAATATTGAGTTATGGCCAAAAACCCCCGTTTAGAACTTAAAAACTTTCTGCCCAACTCATTTTTCTTCATCGTGAACGCGTCACTAGGACCGCGTTCACATAGAACAATCCAACAGGCCCCTAATTTAACTCTACGCGAACGCGGCTTCAAGCCCGGAAACACGAAGCACAGCTACCCCAGGCCTTCGCGAACGCACCCTCAGACCCGCGAACGCATAGGTCAAAGGCCTGGGATCCTCAAAAGGCTCACAACTCTACGCGAACGAACACACTCCCGCGTTCGCGATGACCACCCTACTCCAACACTCCGCGTTCGCACCCTTTCGCCAGCGAACGCATTCAATAACTGGCCCCCCTTCCACCAAACACTCTATGCAAACGCGAGCCCTCTTCCGTGAACGCATAGAGTAAAACTCTGCTACAGAAACACCAGCAAACCAGCCAAGTTCCAAAACCAAAAATCGATCCGTTAACCACCCGAAACTGACTCAAGGCCCTCGGGACCTCAACCAAACATACCAACATATCCCATTACATCATTCAAACTTAGTCGATCCTTCGAAATACCAAAAACAACGCAACAACACTAAAATCGCATCAAATTCAAGCCTATGAACTTTGAAACTTCCAAATTTTGCCAACTACGCCGAAACCAACCAAAATCCCTCCGATTGACCTAAAATTTTGCAGACATATCCAAAATGATATTACGAACCTGCTCCAACTTCCGAAATTCCATTCCGACCCCGATAGCCTATTTTCCACTGCCGACCGGAAATTGCCAAAAACTATCTTTCGCCAAATCAAGCCTAATTCTACACCGGACATCACAATAATATTCTGAACACACTCCTAAGTCCCAGATCACCTAACAAAGCTATCCAAGCCATAAAATCTGCATTTCGATGTCGTTTACCAATAAGTCAACTCTCAGTTGACTTTCTCAACTATTAGGCTACTTTAAAAGGCTAAATGCTTAAATTCTTACCATAACAACTTTGGATCCAAACCAACTGACCCAACACAAAAAAAAGAGGATAGCAATATATAACAAATTCAGAAATGGGGAAAACGGGGTAAATCTCCCGGAACGACCGGTCGGGTCGTTACATCATCCCCCTCTTAAACAAACGTTCGTCCTCGAACGGGTCTAGAAACATACCTGGAGTCTCAAATAAGTGAGGCTATATGTCCCACATCTCCCGCTCGATCTCCCAGGTGGAATCCTCCACCTACTGCCCTCTCCATTGAACCTTCACTGAAACTATATCCTTGGACCTCAGCTTCCTGACCTGTCGACCCAAAATAGCCACTGGCTCTACCTCATATGACATATCACCCTCGAGCTGAACCGTGCTGAAGTCCAAAACATGGGAAGGGTCACCAATATACTTCTGGAGCATCGAAACATGGAATATTTGATGAATACCCGATAAACTGGGAGGCATAGCAAGCTTATAAGCCACCTCCCCAACCCTCTGAAGCACCTCAAATGGCCCAATGAACCTGGGACTCAGCTTCCCTATCTTCTCGAATCTCATAACACCCTTCATGGATGACACCTTCAGCAACACCTTATCCTCAACCATGAAAGACACATCTCGGACCTTCCGGTCTGCATAACTCTTCTGCCTAGATTGCGCCGTGCGAAGCCGCTCCTGAATCAACTTTGCCTTACTCAAAGCATCCTGAACCAAGTCTGTGCCCAACAGCCTAGCCTCGCCCGGCTCAAACCAGCCAACCGGAGACCTGCACCTCCTACCATATAAAGCCTTATACGGAGCCACCTGGATACTCGACTGATAATTGTTATTATATGCAAACTCTGCTAGTGGCAGAAACTGGTCCCATGAACCACCAAAGTCAATCACACAAGCACACAACATATCCTCCAAAATTTGAATGGTACGCTGACTACCCGTCGGTCTGAGGATGAAACGTTGTGCTCAACTCAACCTGAGTACCCAACTCTCTCTACATGGCTCTCCAAAA
>ML547643.1:959-57017 GCA_005239535.1 Nicotiana rustica | reverse complement strand
AGTACCAACAGGAATGAAGTGAGCAGACTTGGTCAGCCGATCCACAATAACCCATATAGCATCAAACCTCCTCGCAGTCCGTGGGAGTCCAACTACAAAGTCCATAGTGATCCGCTCCCACTTCCACTACGGAATATCAAACCTCTGAAGCAATCCACCTGGTCTCTGGTGCTCGTATTGACCTGCTGACAGTTGAGACACCGAGCCACAAACTCCACAATGTCCTTCTTCATCCTCCTCCACCAATAATACTACCTCAAATCCTGATACATCTTCAGGGCACCCAGATGGATGGAATACCGCGAACTATGAGCCTCTACCAGAATCAAATCTCGAAGCCCATCTAAATTGGGCACGTAAATTCGGCCCTGCATCCTCATAACCCCATCATCACCAATAACCACATCCCTGGCTTCACCTCGACGGACCCTGTCTTGAAGAACAAGCAAATGTGGATCATCATACCGGCGTGCTCTAATCTGATCGTAAAGAGAAGACCTGGAGGCTACACAAGACAACACCCGCGGGGGATCTGATAGATCCAATCTCACCAACTGACCTACTAAGGCCTGAACATCAAGGGCTAATGGCCGCTCTTCTACTGAAAGGTAGGCTAGACTCCCCAAACTCTCTGGTTTGCGACTCAAGGCATCGGCCACTACATTGGCCTTCCCCGGATGATATAAGATATTGAGGTCATAATCCTTGAGGAGCTCTAACCATCACCTCTGACGCAAATTCAAGTCCTTCCGCCTCAGCAGGTACTGCAAACTGCGATGATTCGTGAAAATCTCACACTGCACTCTAAACAAATAATGCCGCCAAATCTTCAAGGCATGAACAATGGCAGATAACTCAAGATTGTGCACTGGATAATTCTTCTTGCGCACCTTCAACTGTCTAGACGCGTAGGCAATCACCCTACCGTCCTGCATCAATACCGCTCCCAAGCCAACTCTAGAAGCATCACAATAAACTATGTAAGAACCCAAACCAACAGGCAAAACTAGTACTGGAGCTGTAGTCAATGCTGACTTGAGCTTCTGAAAGCTCTCCTCACACTCAACAAACCATCTGAATGGAGCAACCTTCTGCGTCAATCTGGTCAAAGGCGAAGCAATAGAAGAGAATCCCTCTACGAAGCGACGGTAATAACCCGCCAAACCAAGGAAACTCCTAATCTTTGTAGCTAGTCTGGGCCAACTCTGCACCGCCTCTATCTTCTTCGGATCAACCTAAATCCCCTCACTGGACACCACATGCCAAAAGAAAGCTACCGAACCAAGCCAAAACTCACACTTGGAGAATTTCGCATAAAGCTTCTCCTTTCTCAACCTCTATAACACAACTCTCAAATGTTGAGCATGTTCTTCCTGTCTACGAGAATAAACCAGGATGTCATCAATGAACACAATGACGAAGGAATCAAGATAAGGCTGAAACGCGATGTTCATCAATTGCATGAACACAGCTGGGGCATTGGTCAGCCCAAATGACATAACCAAGAACTCATAATGACCATATCTAGTCCTGAAAACAGTCTTCGGAATATCAGAATCTCGAATCCTCAACTGATGATACCCAGATCTCAAATGAATCTTGGAAAACACTCTGGCTCGCTGAAGCTGGTCAAACAAATCATCAATGCGGGGCAAGGGATACCGGTTCTTCATCGTAACCCTATTCAACTACCGATAGGCAATACACATATGCATGGACCCATCCTTCTTCTTCACGAACAACACCGGTGCACCCCAAGGTGACACACTAGGCCGAATGAACCCCTTATCTAGAAGTTCCTGAAGCTGCTCCTTCCATTCCTTAAGCTCCTCTAGTGCCATACGATAAGGTGGGATAGAAATAGGTTGAGTGCTTGACAACAAGTCAATACCAAAATCAATATCCCTGTCAGGTGGCATGCCTGGCAGGTCTGCAGGAAACACATACGGAAAGTCACGAACCACCGAAACTGAATCAATAGCAGGAGTCTCACCACTGACATCCCTCACAAAGTCCAAATACGATAAACACCCTTTCTCAACCATGCGCTGAGCCTTCAGGAAAGAAATCACCATGCTAGGCATATACTCGGAAGAACCTCTCTACTCAACCCTAGGATACCCCGGCATAGCTAAGGTCACAGTCTTAGCATGACAATCAAGAACAACATGGCACAGAGATAACCAATCCATGCACAATATCACGTCAAAATTGACCATGCTGAGCAACAATAGGTCTACTCGGGTCTCCAGACCACCAATAGATATCATGCATGACCAATACACGCAGTCCACAATAACAGTATCGCCCACCGGAGTCGACATATGAAGAAACATAGGAATATGTAGAACCAGGGTCAAATAAAGCCAAGGAATCATGGCAGCAGACTGAAACAATACCTGCGATCATGGCATCAGAGGCCATAGAATTCGGCCTGGCTGGAAATGCATACATGCGAGCTATCTTTGCCTCCCTCTTGGCCTCCCTCTCCTCCCGCTCCTGGCGGCGAACGGACTTAATATCTCGAGCTATGTCAACAACTTGCTCGAATGAAGCACCCGATACTCTCTCCCGAGTCATAAATAACTGAAGCTAATAAGAAAGACCATCTACAAACCTCCTCACCCTCTCCCTATTAGTAGGGATAATCTCATAAGCATGCCTAGCCAACTCGGAAAATCTCATCTCGTACTGAGTAACTGATAACTCTCCCTGGCGCAGCTGCTCAAACTGCCTGCGATGCTCCTCTCTGTGGGACTGACGAACATACTTCTCCAAAAAGATCGTGGAGAACTGCTGCCAGGTAAGAGGTGCTGAACCAACCGGTCTACGCCTCTCGAATGACTCCCACCAGGTAAAGGCAGCACCCGCAAATTGAAATGTAACAAATGAGACCCCACTGGTATCCAAAATACCCGCGGTATGCAGTATCCTCTGGCACCTACCCTGGGCATCCTCGCCCTCTGTATCGCTGAAAGTCGGAGGCCGAAGTCTGCTGAATCTCTCGAACTTGCACTGATCGTCCTCAGGCATAGCAGGGACCACATAATCCTGGACTGGAGCAACTGGCTGAGCTGGGCTTGCCCCCGGTGCCTGAATACCCTGTGCAGCTTGCTCAGGTGCCCGGGCAGCTGGAGTCTGATTGCCTTCCCTGGCCTGAGCTGTGGTGGCAGAAGAAGACATGGCGACTGCCTGAGCCAAACCGGTGCATACTGCCAATATTTGAGACAGGGTCTCCTGAAGCCCCGGAATAACCATAGGCATTGCTGGTGCCTGAGCCTATCCCGCTGGGACACCATCGCCGAGAACCTGATCATGATCGATAGGGGGATCCTGTGGCACTGCCCCGGCTGCTGCGCGGCCTGGCCCCCTACCTCTACCACGGCCTCGACCTCTCGCTGGTCTATCGGGTGACTGGTCACTCGGATCGGTATGGCGTGTCCTCACCATCTATGAGAGAATGAAACAATGTAAGTTCAGATTTCAATAACCAATAGATCAGCACGAAAGAGTCCAAGAATGATAGAAATGTTTCCTAAGAGTTCGGAAGCCTCTCGAAGATAAGTGCAGACGTCTCTGTACCGATCCGCAAGACTCAACTAAACCTGCTCATGACCATTGAGTCCTATGTAACCTAGGGCTCTGATCCTAAACTGTCACAACCCCAAATCCTAACTGGTCTTCGACTTGTATCATGGATACTAATAGGAATTCAACCATTATGGCAAGGAAAAGTTTGATTCAGAGGGAGAAGTGATGGTGCCTATCGTGGAACTAGGCTAGCCGACTACCGCATGTTCGTAATTTCTTTTTAAAAATTCCCAATGAAGTTTCAAGCATTTCACCAAAAATATACAGAAATTACTGATTATAATAGGCCCATATTATACAATACCTCCAATCCCCAAAACCCGGAGCCAACATGTCATGAGCATCTAGAGAAATAAGTCAAAATAAACTATTATAATATAAAACCTTCGAACAAAAGCTAAATACAACAAGAAGGTAAAACAGAGATGCTGTGGACGCTGAACAGCTACCTCTATATCCCGCAAATCTGGCTCCACGCGGTATAACAGGATAATGCTTGATATCTGCTCCTGAATCTGTACATAGAGGTGCAGGGACTAATGTGAGTACGTCAACTCAGTAGTAATGAAAATAAATCAAGTCTAGGTAGGAAGGAAACACATAAAATCAATGCCATAAGGTCACAATATACACAACCTTACTTTCCAATAGTATAAGATAAATATACGAAAATCATCATGCCTTAAAATCAACTTCAGAAAAAGTCCTTTAAAGAATACACATTTTTAACAACTTTAAAACAAAGGATTTGGTATGCAAATGAATGTAGTAAAATCAGAAGTAACCCCTCGGGCAAAAATATTTATCATCATCAGCCCCTCGGGCATTCCTCACAGTCACTCAGCATCTCACCATCACTCAGCACCTCACAGTCACTCATGCCTCCCAATCACTCGTCACTCGGCACTCGGTGCGCTCACTGGGGGTGTGTACAGACTCCGGGGGGGCTCTTTCAGCTAAGCGCTAATATAACTCAGTACCTCACCATCACTTTTGGCCCTCGGCCACACTCGGTAGAACCACTCTAAAGACCTTCGGGCGAATCAGTAAAACAGGGTACTCGACCCAAAACATCATTTTAATGCTCATGTAGTGTAAATCAGGATGAGTTTCGAAAAATAGTATGCACAATGATGCTTAGTGAAATCATCAACAAATAGTGAGGAAAAACAGCAGTAAAAATCCCCCAAAGGGTCTAAACAGATCGGCACGCGGCCCCAAACACGGCTTATAGCCCAAATAATTCACAAATCTTTAGAACATAATTTAACATAAGGTTCTAAGTAAATATGTAACTCATTAGTTTTCGTGGAGAGGACCTAGTCCAATCCAAAAATCAGTACATGTCACATACTCGTCATCCGACATGTGCGCCATTCCAAAATCAGTAAGAAAATATGTAGTCTGGGGATTTCATACCCTCAGGACAAGATTTATAGTCATTAGTTACCTCTACCGGGCCACAACACTAGTCAGCAATGCTCTTGCCCCTCAAATTGGATCCCGATTGCTCCGAATCTACCCAAAACCAGTTTAACATCATCAATATATATCAAAGGAACTCAACCCAATTGAAACTTATCAAATTATACAAAAATCTAGAAATTCGGCCAAACCCGAGCCCCGAGACCACGTCTTGGAATCCGATAAAAATTATGTCACAAGAACCCTTATCCTCCCACGAGTTCGTACATACCAAACTCATCAAAATCGGACCACAATTGCCCACTAAAATTACCAAAAGAAATTTCCAAATCTTTCCTCCCATCTTCCCCAAATTCTCTACTTAATTCCCCAAATTGCATGGTGAAAATCAAGACAAATTCATGAAATTAAACCAAAACTGATTGAAGAACACTTACCACAAGAATCCCACTGAAAATCTCGTCCAAATGCCCCATCTCCCGAGCTCTCTAATGGAATATTGAGTTATGGCCAAAAACCCCCGTTTAGAGCTTAAAAACTTTCTGCCCAGCTCATTTTTCTTCATCGTGAACGCATCACTAGGACCGCGTTCGCATAGAACAATCCAACAGGACCCTAATTTAACTTTGCACGAACGCGGCTTCAAGCCCGGGAACGCGAAGCACAGCTACCCCAGGCCTTCGCGAACGCACCCTCTGACCCGCGAACGCATAGGGCAAAGGCCTGGGGTTCTCAAAAGGCTCACAACTCTACACAAACGAACACAGTCCCGCGTTCGCGATGACCACCCTGCTCCAACACTCCGCGTTCGCGATGACCACCCTGCTCCAACACTCCGTGTTCGCACCCCTTCGTCCGCGAACGCATTGAATAACTGGACCCCCTTCCACAAAACACTCTATGCAAAGGCAAGCCCTCTTCCGCGAACGCATAGAGTAAAACTTTGCTGCAGAAACACCAGCAAACCAGGCAAGTTCCAAAACCAAAAATCAATCTGTTAACCGCCGGAAACTCATCCAAGGCCCTCGGGATCTCAACCAAACATACCAACATATCCCATAACAACATTCAAGCTTAGTCGAGCCTTCGAAACACCAAAAACAACGCAACAACACCAAAATCGCATGAAATTCAAGCCTATGAACTTTGAAACTTCCAAATTTTGCCAACTACGCCGAACCAACCAAAACAGCTTTGATTGACTTGAAATTTTGCAAACATATCCAAAATGACATTAAGAACCTGCTCCAACTTCCGGAATTCCATTCCGACCCCGATAGACTATTTTCCACTGGCAACAGGAAATCGTCAAAAACTATTTTTCGCCAAATCAAGCCTAATTCTACACCGGATATCACAAAAATATTCTGAACATACTCCTAAGTCCCAAATCACCTAACGAAGTTATCTGAGCCATAAAATCCGCATTTGGATAGGAGAGTGAAGGGTGACGGTGGAGTGTGAGAGGAATTGGGGGTCGTTTAGGTTAAATTAGGAAAGGGTTAATCCGGGCCGTTGATCAAAATTGATCAACGGCCAGGATTTAGCAAGAGTTGGGTCGGGTAGGGGTAGAATATTGGGCCTGGGTGTATGGGCTTGTTTAATTAAGGTATTTGGGATGATTTTAATATGTTGTAATTGAATTAAAAATGGCCTATTTGTTAAATACCAAGATAACTTAATTAAAATAATTACTAATTAAAACATGAATTCTATGCATAGAAATAATTTTAAAATGATTATTTGGTATTTAAAATATAAAGGACTAATTTCTATAAGAAATAGTACAAAATCATATGCATGGGCTATAATTGCAAAGTTATTGCAATTATAGCCAAGAGGTGCTAATTTGGCTATTTATGGAATAATTTGGTCTTAATATGACCATAAATAATAAATTAAATCAAGAAATGTTTTTGAAATCATTTGTGATGTAATTTTATAATTATTTATTGGAAATAAAATACTGGACAAATTAATAAAATGTAGAAAAATTATGGAAAAATACCAATTGCTATTAATGCATGATTTTGAAGGTATATATGCAATTTTAAAAAATATTTTGGAAAAAATTGGGGATCAACAGCCGCCCCTCTTTACCTAAAAAGGATGAAAGAGTTGTTGGGTAAAGATATGATGACCAATTTGACCGAGCAAAACGGTCAGAGAGGTTTTGGTCATACTCTGATTTTTGAGTTGCCTACATATCCCTGGTTTTACAGGAATGAGATAGTGTGTAGTTCCGGACTCACCGATGAAACATACCTGTGAAATCACTACAAGAACAGATGCAATATCTAGGGATGGGCGAACGAACGGCTTACGGGAGAGGTTAGGTTTGATACAGTTGGGAAACTGGAGCGGGATCGCTCCTGCTGGGATAGTCGTTGCTCGCCGGGTTACCTGCTAACAAGAATACTACAAGTGTATATTTTGATTAAATTTAGACATGATGCAGGTTCCCGCTGGACTATGAAAGTTATCTTCGGACGGTTAGGGATGACGCCCTCAGACCATGATGTCTTGGGCCATGAATTGTTTGATGAGAGATTTGCATGCCATGAAATGATGTTCTCGGGCTATGAAGATGGTGCCTCCGAACTATGACGCCTGTGAATAATGATAATGCAAATTGAGAGAGATCCTCAGGCCATGACGTGGTGTCTTCTGGCTATGAGGAAGATGTCGTTAGACTATGACGCCTTTGGACAAGTTGGCGATATTTTAGCCCATGAGATACAATAATATGATGTTGGCAATACAAGGCTTAGTCTTGCGAAATGGAGGGCAGAGCTTGGCCCGAAAGAGGAGCGAAGTAAATAATGCTTGAGAGACAGCGCTTAGTCTCGGTGAAGAAGTAAATTGGAGGCAGATTTTAGCCTCATGCAAGTAGGGACAGAGCTTAGTCTCATGCAAATGAAGGCAGAGATTAGCCTTATGCAGATGAAGGCGGAGATTAGCCTTATGCAAATGGAGACAGAGCTTAGTCTCATGCAGGGGAAGGCAGATATTATCCTTATGCTGGGTGGAGGTAGAGCTTAACCTCATGCAGATAGGAAGGCAGCGATTAGCCTTATGCAGATGGAGGCAAAGCTTAGCCTCATGCAAAATGCGGGACAGAGCTTAGTCCAATGCAAGATGAAGGCGGAGCTTAGCCTTATGCAGAAGAATAAATAGCGAATGATAGTAGAATTTCTTAGCTAATAGCAGATTTCAACATTGCGATTGTTGTGAGAATTGTGACTATGGAGCATGTTTGTTCTTTGTGCTGATAGCAAATTTCGACAATTGCAACTCTTTTGAGAATTGTGAATTTGAAGTGTGTTTATCCTTTGTTCCTGCATCCAAAGAAAAATTGTGAGTTTTGTGGATGGGGAAGGTCGGTTCGTATCCCTGTTGGCTTTGTTTGACTCGTTCTGCTTGGTCTGATGATCTTGTTCAAGTTATCGGGGTAGCGTTTGCTAAACAGAGCTATTTTTGAAAGCAAGCATTGATAATTTTGCAAAGATAGTATGTTTTAAGAATTTTAGATGAACCGACGACCGTGACACGGTTCAAGACATTGCAACCTCTCATGCTACAGAATTTTTAGGGTCCTCCTCAAAATTCTGCCCCAGTTAGATGGGTTGACGTTTCTGACTGTTGCGCATGTTGCTGTCGGCTGAACTTGCTTCGTAATTTGGAAGGGTCCTCCTCAAAATTCTGCCCTAATTTCCAATTGTGGGGGAGAAATGAGATTTTTATTGAATTGTGACCGAACCCATAGGCTTCCTACGTATCCCCTCTTAAATGGGAATCAGGTCGGGCATAGTTCAGTTTACATCTTTTGAGAAGAGCATAAAGAATTACACATAGTAGCTTGACTGCATCGAAATTGATTGGTTTTGGCCAAACTTCTCCGTCCATTTCTGCAAGTATGAGAGCTCCTCCCGTCAGTACTCGATGAACCATATACGGAGCTTGCCAGTTGGGAGAGAATTTCCCTTTGGCCTCATCTTGATGTGGAAAGATCTTTTTTAACACTAGCTGCCTCGGTGTCAACTGTCTTGGCTTGACTCTTTTGTTGAAAGCTATGGTCATTCTGCTCTAATAGCTATCCGTGACATATTGCATTCATCCTTTTCCCGTCTATGAGGGCTAGCTGCTCATAACGACTTCTTATCCATTCTGCGTCGCTCAGCTCAGCTTTTTGTATGATTCTTAAGGAAGGAATTTCCACTTCAGCAGGAATAACAGCTTTCGTACCATAAACCATCAAGTAAGGAGTTTCCTTAGTTGATGTGTGGACTGTGGTGCGGTATCCCAGTAAGGAAAATGATAGCTTTTCGTGCCACTGTCTGTGTTTTTCTATCATCTTTCTCAATATATTTTTGATGTTCTTGTTGGTGGCTTCTACAGCTCCATTCATCTGAGGTCTATAGGCTATGGAATTCTTGTGCTTGATTTTGAAATTCTCGCACATGGCTTTCATCAGATCACTGTTTAGATTGGAGCCGTTGTCGATGATGATTGATTCTGGAACTCCAAACCGACAAATAATATGGTCGCGGACGAAGTCTTCCAAGACTTTCTTAGTCACTGCTTTGTAAGATGCTGCTTCGACCCATTTGGTGAAGTAATCAATAGCTACTAAGATGAACCTGTGTCTATTTGAGATTGTAGGCTCGATCGGTCCAATGACATCCATTCCCCAGGCGACGAATGGCCAAGGCGAGCTTGTTGTATTGACCTCATTTGGGGGTACCTTTATCATATCTGCATGTACCTGACATCGGTAGCATTTCCGTACATACTGGATGCAGTCCGTTTCCATGGTCATCCAGAAGTAACCAGCTCTGAGTATCTTCTTGACCAAGACAACCATTCATATGCGTGCTTCAAGTCCCGGCATGTATATATCCAAGTAGTCTGGAGGCTTCCTTTACATCGACACATCTCAATAATCCCAAATCGGGAGTTCTCCTGTACAGGGTTCCTCCGCTGTGAAAGCAACTGTTGGACAATCTAAAGCGTGCGTTTCTGAGTATGATTTGCAAGCTCTAGGTACTCTCCCTTTGATATATATTCCTTGATATCATGGAACCATGGTTTTCCGTCCGCTTCTTCTTCAATATGGGCACAATAGTCTGGCTGGCTATGGATCTTTACTGGAATAGGATCAATGAAGTTCTTATCTGGATGTTGTATCATGGATGATAGAGTGGCCAGTGCATCGGCAAACTCGTTCTGAATTCTGGGACGTGCCTAAATTATGTCTTTGTGAACCTCTTTCTCAATTCCTGCACATGGTGCAGATACGGCAGTATCTTGGAATTCTTGGTAGCCCATTCTCCTTGTACTTGGTGTATTAGAAGGTCTGAATCACCAATTACTAGCAGCTCTTGAATATTCATGTCAATGGACATGTTGAGCCCTAGGATGCAGGCTTCATACTCTGCCATATTGTTGGTGCAGGGGAATCTGAGTTTAGCAGATGCCGGATAATGTTGGCCAGTTTCTGACACCATGACTGCTCCAATACCGACCCCTTTGAAATTGGCTGCTCCGTCAAAGAACATTCTCCAGCCGTCATAGGATTCATCAATGTCTTCTCCTATGAATAATACTTCTTCGTCCGGAAAATAGGTTTTCAGAGGTTCGTATTCTCCTCCCATAGGGTTCTCGGCAAGACGATCTACCAATGCTTGTCCCTTGACCGCTTTCTGAGTCACATACACAATGTCGAATTCACTTAGCAGGATTTCCACTTGGCCAGCTTGCCAATGGGCATGGGCTTCTGAAAGATGTACTTCAAGAGATACATCATTGCTATGAGATATGTCGTGTAGGCATAGAAGTAGTGCCTCAGCTTCTGGCTACCCAGGTTAGAGCACAACAGGTACGCTCCAGTAGAGAATACCGTGCCTCGTATGGAATGAACTTCTTACTCAGATAATAGATATCCTGTTCCCTTCTTCTTGTCTCATTGTTCTGCCCCACAACGCAGCCGAAAGCTCCATCTAATACTGCAAGGTAGAGTAGCAAGGGTCTACCTGGCTCTGGCGGGACCAAAACTGGTGGCGTTGACAAGTATTCCTTGATTCATTCGAAAGCTTTTTGACAGTCCTCGATCCATTTGGTTGCAGCATCCTTCTTTAACATCTTGAAGATCGGTTCACATATGACCGCGGACTGGGTATGAACCGGCTGATGTAGTTAAGGCACCCCAGGAAACTCATCACATCTTTCTTGTTCTTTAGCGGTGGTAATTCTTGGATGGCTTTGACTTTTGACGGATCAAGTTCTATTCCTCGGTGGCTGACAATGAACTCAAACAATTTTCCGGCAGGAACCCCGAATGCACACTTCGCGGGGTTTAATTTCAGGTTGTATTTCCGCAACCTCTTGAAGAACCTCCTCAAACCTGCTATATGGTCGGTGGATTTCTTGGACTAGATAATGATGTCGCCCATATATACCTCGATCTCTTTATGTATCATTTCATGGAATATAGTGGTCATAGCCCTCATGTAAGTGGCCCCAGCATTCTTTAAGCCGAATGGCATCATCTTATAATATTAGACTCCCCACGGCATGATGAAAGCCATTTTCTCAGCATCTTCTTCGTCCATCCAGATCTGATGGTGTCCGGTAAAACAATCCACGAACGACTAAAGTTCATGCTTTGCACAATTGTCAATCAGGATGTGTATGTTTGGAAGGGGGAATCATCCTTTGGACTGGCCGGGTTGAGATCCCGGTAGTCGACACAGACCCTAACTTTTCCATCTTTCTTGGGCACTGGCATGATGTTGGCTAACCATGTTGGATATTCAACTACCCTGAGAACCTTGGCGTTGATTTGCTTGGTAACTTCTTCTTTGATTTTCAGACTCATATCAGGCTTGAACTTTCTGAGCTTTTGTGGATGGTCTGACGGTTCAATTCTTGAGGAATGATCCCTTTCTCACATCTTGGATGGTAGGGCCATCCTCTTCCTCTTCCTCCTCCTCAACAATAACACAACAGTCCATGTCTTCATCTTCCAGGAATAGATTCTTCAAAGCTGCTAGAGTTTCTTCTTCTTCTGACCCCCATATGATATCAGCTTGCTGGAAAGTCTGCTCCAAATATGGTATAGGTTGTTCCAGTGGATAGTAGGGACTGCGCCATGGTGGTGACCAGTCTTCGTACTCCTCCCAAGTGTATCTGTATCCCGGCCCAAAAGTTGTTCCATGGTGCTTCAGCTGTATCGGTTTGGAAATCCCCTGAAGATTCTTATCGAGCCCTTTGCCAGGCTTGTACCTGCTCCAGTTCAATATGCTTTCGATCTTACTATCCCACCACTTATCCTTGTCTATTGCGTTGACCCGCTCAATGTGGTGATAGGTTTCTCCACCCAGCCTTCTTCTACTTTCAACCACCGGGATGGTCAGGCGACTATAGATAGGGTTGCTTCCATCTCCGTGGATGATTACTTCCTGGTGGTTCCATTCAAATTTCAATGCCTGATGCAATGTTGATGCCACGGACATAGCGCCATGTATCCATGGCCTCCCCAATAGTAGGTTATATGACGCAGATACATCTATCACCTGAAATTTAACCTCGAACCATGTAGGTCCCATCTGTAGACAAAGACTGATTTCTCTAATGGTGGCCCTCTAAGTACCGTCGAAATCCTCACATTCATGGAACATTCTCTTATCTCGTACAATCCTTTGCCCAATCTTTTGAGGGTTGTCAATGGGCAAATGTTGAGGCTGGATCCTCCGTCGATTAGAACCCCAGTAATGAAATAATCTTCACATTGCACAGTAATGTGCAGTGCCTTGTTGTGACTTAGCCCTTCAAGTGGCAGCTCATACTCGTGGAAAGTGATCTTGTGACTTTCCAGCACCTGTCCTACCATATTGTCCATTTCTCCACAGGTGATGTTATTAGGCACATATGCTTCGTTCAACACTCTCATCAAAGAATTCATGTGTGCTTCCGAGTTCTGTAGCAATGACAGGATGGATATTTGGGATGGAGTCTTGCTCGGCTGATCTATGACTGAATATTCTTTGGCTTGAACCTTTCTCCAAAGATCATCTGGACCTGTTTCAATGACGGGTGGCCTATTGGAAGCATGTTTGCTAGACTCTGTCAAGTGTTCAAGTGTATAGACCATGTCGGTCCTGGTCATCCCTTGTGCGGCACCAGCTTATTCCATCTTAATCTTGTGTTTCCTTCTTGCTTCAGCCACGTAGTCCCAAGGTACGGCATTGGTGTTGAAAAGCGGCGGGGTTGACACTGTCACTGTAATTGGTGCGGCTATCTTCACTTCAAATGGGACTGGTGTCGTGGCAGGTGGGATTACCTCAACCTCAAACGACATAGGTTCATCCGCAGGTGGTGCCACTTCAAACTTGAATGGGACTAACGCAGCTACCTCAACATCTCCTGACGGTTGAATCTGACTATGATGGGATTAAGTGTGACCGTTGGCTTCTTTGGGTCATCACCTCCTTTGATTAATACAATCGTCCCCTCTAGGTCCCATTCTTCCTCTATCTCTATCATGTTGATGCCTCCACCCCTATGGTCTGGGAGCGGATTGTTGCGGACATTAGGAGTAGCTTCCTTTGCTTGGATGACCTTATTATCCATCAGAGGCTGGATTTTATCCTTAAGTGAACGGTATTCATCAATTGTATGCCCCTTCATGCCGGAACGGTATGCACAGGTGTTATTTGGGTTGACCCATTGGGATGGATTTTCAGGGATTACAGCAAGGATATGAGTAACATAACCAGCAGCTTATAATCTTTTGTACAGCTGGTCAATAGGTTCAGCAATGGCAGTATATTTCTCGGGCGGCCTGCGGTCAAAATTGGGTCGAGGTCTTGGAAACTTTTGGCAAGAAGGAGGTGACTGGAAGTGAGAGGGTTGAGAGATTTATGTATGATAAACAGTGGCTGGTTGGGAATATCTGGGAGATATGGGTTGATAAGCAGGTGGAGGTGCTGGCCGATATGTAGGTGGGGGTGCTTGGTATGTGAGTGGGGAAGTTCGGTATAACAACGAGGATTTGGGTCCCTGTGCAACCATTACCATCCATGTATCTTTCTTCTTGGATATACCACCAAACTACAAGGCTTTGTTGGTGGCTTGTAAGGCTTCGAAATTAGAAACCATTCCGCTCTTAATCTATTCTTCAATTCTCTCACCTAGCTTGATGATGTTAGAGAATTTGTGGTTTTCAACTACCATCAGCCTCTCATAATATTGCGGGTCCTGTGCCCGGACAAAGAATTTGTTCATTTGTTCTTCAGGCAGGCCTGACCTTGGCTGCTTCAGATCTCCAGCGAATGGCATACTCGCGAAATTCGGTGGGCTTCTTCTTGAGGTCGGATATAAAATACATCTAGAGCATTCTTTGTGTTGAACCTGAACTGATCCATGAAATTTGAGGCCATGCCTACCCAGTTGGACCACTTCTTAGGGTCTTGGCTGATGTACCAAGACAAAGAATCTCTGGTGAGGCTTCTCATGAACAATTTCATGCGAATCTTCTCTTCTCTTCCTACTCCAACCAATTTATCACAATAGGTTCTCAGATGGACTCTGGGATCACCTGTACCGACGAACATCTCGAACTTAGGAGATTTGTAGCCCTCTGGTAGTTCAACATCAGGTTGTATGCAGAGATCTTCATAGTTCAATCCCTCAAATCGTTTACTTCCTTCGACACCCTGGACTCAGCTAGTCAGTCTCTTGAGTTCTTTGGCCAAGTTCTTAATGAGCGTATCCTGCTCACTGGATTCAGGTGTGTAAGAAATAGGTTGGGTGGAGTGAGGTAGAGTATCCACGTATATGGGGTTGTTATGATGGCCTGGCGCCTGAGCATAGAGGTGGTCGTCTTTGGAGCTTTGTGGTTCAGGGATGATCAGTGGGGTGTTTCTCAGAGTGTGGCAAGTGTTGCATTGTGGTGGAATAGTTTGATTTTTCAGTGGAGTTGTACGGTGGTGAGTTGTTGGAGGGTTCTGTTTATTTGGGGTATTCTGAGGAGGTATGGGGTTTTGGGTATTCGGATGATTAATATCTGGAACACTAAATGAGAAGGACAGATTTTCCAAGTTTCGCACATGTTCAAGCTCCCCCTGGAGTTTCAATAAACTTTGCTAGAGTTGTGACATAGCATCATTCTGAACCTGAGTACCTTGATGTCAGGATCTTTTATTCGTTCAGCTGTCATTGTGTTGATATTGCTCAAATCATCCATTTTGCCTTTTCCTTTGCCTTTAAGTGGACTAGGAGGAGGAGGAGGAGGAGGAGGTGGAGGGCCCCTGGATCTTGTGTGATATGATGATGATGCCAGAATGAACGAACCAACATTTGGGGAGGGGAATAAAAGAAAGAAAACAAAAGAAAAAACAAAAAGTAGCCAAGTCAGTGAGGATCATGAGAAAATATTGCAGTATTTAGACACACATTGCAGGAATATAAAAGCGTGTCCTAATTTGGGAGTCTCGTTGTGCCCGAGGTAGGCCTAGCAACAAGTTGATTTGGAGAACATAGATGCCAATAATTTCCTCATTTCATTAATGTAAAAGCAGATAAATCTAAAATGACACTGAATAATATAAGTCACTAATGGCACTTGGCCTTATTACATTTGAAAAAGCAAGTAAATCTAATCTACTTGGTCCCAGAAGGACCTTCCCCAGGCTTGATCTTCTTGTCTCTATCGATCAGGTTCCCCAGGTCGTGCATGCCCAACAGAAGGTATACTCTTGCTAGATGCCCTTCTTCGCTTCCCTCAGCATTCTGGCAGTCGACGACTCTTTTCCTTGTCTTCGCCTCTAGTTCCATCAGACCTTGCTCCAAATATTCCAACCTCTCATTAGATTTGATAGGCCTTTCCTTCCACTCATTAATCAGTTCTATATCAGTCTTGTGTTGCTCCAGATGCTCAGCCTTGGATTCACGAACCCTTTTGTGCAGTTTATTGTATTTCACTTGGGCCTCAAAAACTTTGTCTATGACCATGTTTCCCCCACCGATTCTCGGCTCAACTATCCCTACTATGCTGTCTTCCAACCATGATAGGTAAAAGCGTACATGCCTGCGTGGTACTTGTCTGGCTCGATGGTGTCCTTTTCTATAATAACCTTTAGATGCCACATATGCTGAGCTTCACATTTGTACGGGATGTCGTCGTTCTAAAAATCTGCTCTGTAATGACTCATTTTAGAGACTCACGGTATGAATTTCTTCATGCCTGCCTGTGTCATAACCCTGATGGGAGCATAAGGGTATATGGCCCTTAAATCGATCAACACTAGGTGAGAAGCGTCCCTCGATCTTATGATGAACTCACTGGTAGGGAACCATTCGAACATACATTGAACCTGGTTCTCGGTCAAATTGTCAAAAACCTGCGCCCATTCTGTAGCATTTCCCGGTTGAGCAAACATGTCTGGGATGTAGGTCATTCTCTTAGGGTGATGGAAGGCTATATGGTCATTCCACGCCCTTCGTGGAAACTCTTGACGATATTGACACCTTTGGAGATGCTCCAATAACCAAACCTTTAGTAGCAGATTACAACCCTCAAAGTGTTTGAACCCCTTCTGGAAGCGGTCCAAGGCTCGGTATATGTCTGCTATGATCATAGGGATAATGGTACATGTTTTCCCCCAAATCCCCTCCATTAAGGTTTTGGCTACCATAGCCAGTCTAGTGTGAATCCTATCTCCTTTTCTCGGAAATACTATCATACCCAGGAAGCAAACGACGAACACAAAAACCTTGCAGTGAATATAACCCAAGGAAGTGATAGAAAATTCATCGTGGAATATACGATAGGATTTGCTATGGCCGTATCACTCATAGAGATAGTCAAAAGGTATGTAGGACTCTGTTAGGCACTATAAATCATCGTTCCTTTTCAAACCCATCATTTTCAGGAATCCCCTAGCAGCACGATTTTTCGGCACCATCAAACCTGGACTGTCATAAGGTAATCCCGTGAAACCCCCTATCTCTTCCAAGAGGGGGGTCATTTCTATGTTGCCAAAATGGAACGCAGACCTTTCTCAGTCCCATAACATAGTGGCTGCTTCAATCAAGAGATTGTTCAGTTGGATATCCAGTAAAGAGGATAAGTTTTCGAACCCTCTTCACATGGTCTTTGTCACTTGGCGAAAGGTCTTCCCACCAATCCAGCAACAATGGTGGTATTCTTTGGACCATGCCGAACCTGGGGACTTCTGCAAAATAGACAAGGTTAGACCCTTTTCCCCCTCCAGATTAAACTACTTATACATTAGTGATTAGCATATTGGCTTTTATTTTTCCAATTTAATGCACAGATCGTGATCGTGTCCGTTGGGATTACAAGAACCCTGGTGGACTTTTGGATAAGGTTGTCTTAAAGGGTTTTCATGCGGACAACATATTAATCCGGCTAGGTTTGACCATGATGCATGTACAGTTATAATTAGAGTAGGGTTTTTACGGGGTTTTAGACCGCTACCCTCAAGCGGACAACTTGAGGGGGAAAGGCACCGAACCATCGACTGCACCACTGATCGACTAGTTTTACCGCAAATAAGCCTTTCTGAATTTAGGGGGTGATATAAAATGGAAGAGCACAACCACTCATCAAGCGTTTCTATAGGATTTGTATAGGCACAAGTGGAATATGATGTTGAGCATGATTATGCAACAACAAATAAGCAATAAAAGCATGTCATCAAGTATTTGCACGTTATGAAAGCGGTAAATACAACGGTTATGATTGAAAAGCAGTTACAAATGAAAAAAAAAAAGAAACATGTCAGTTTCATTTAAAAGAATAAATACTTGAGAAAGTAAACAATTAATTGCACATAAAGGGAAAGGGAAAGGGGTGCAGGTTTTAGCAAAATAAAGATAAATTCACAAAGCAGTTTAAAATGGTAAAAGCCTAGAAATCCCCAGCAGAGTTGCCATGCTGTCGAGCCCCCTTTATCCTCTCCTTTCGGATCAGTCAGGAGTTTTGACGTTATTGGGACAACTCATTTCCTTTTGGGAAAAGGGATGTGAAGGACTTGAAGAGTCGCCACCTAACGAATTAAGGTGCGTTAAGTCACCTATTAAGGGTTATAATAACACTAATTGAATAGCCAAAGATAGGGTAAGGGCTTGAAATTACTACAAGGGGAAGGTGTTAGTCACCCTTCAAAGTCCACAACTGTGGCTCCCGGCCAAACAAACTTTGTGAATTTTAGCAAGTAGCAAATAAGCAGTCAAGTATACACATGGAAACAAGTAATGGTTGTGAAAAGATTCGCAGTCCAAGCACACATATGTAGGGAATAGGGGAGTCCTAAGTTGTTAATCTTATAGGATCACATCAATGCAATGCCCGGTAATCACTCTCAGTGAAGGGCTACACGTGGCATTAGAGCACCGGTCATCATATCCATATCTACCATTTACCCCACCCCTTAGCGGTTATTAAGCGAATTTAATTAGCGATCTCTATGCGTGCTGTTACCCGTCCCTTCTCAAGGGTCCTGGAGGAATATAGGACCTCTAAGTATAGGTAGTTCTAGACAGACCCCTAAGATTTTAAAAGGATAAAATTCTAAGCGACGGGCAATAAGAAATAGCACTAATCAGATAAATGAGGAAAGCAGTTATGAGGCCCAGATTTACCTCCACAAGTAATGCACATAATCAGCATGTCTAAAACACAAACAAGACGCAGTTTTATCAGACAGGATCCAAAGACAGGATATCTAAGTGAATGTCAATGCACAAAAATATGCAGCTTTATTTTTATAAACTCAGGAGCTAGGGCCTAATCAGTTTACCTACTGCTTTTTTAAGCATGTGTCTTTAAACAGTAAACACAACCAAGCAGTGTTCAAACTTTTAAAGAGATTGATTACCTAAGGCTTGTCTAGGAATGGGATTGTGCATAATAATTACCAAAATTGTTAAAAACAGTTCAGAAGTTGTTTTACCTAAAAGCATGTTGTTCTAGGTGATACGAGAATGCAGGGATTGTTACTAGTTTTATTAAGAGCAAGACAATTCGATGTGACACTATTTTTACCTTTTTCGTGAGTCAGCAGTTAAACTAGGCGTGGTTAAGCAGAGGCAAACGAAATCCTAGAGCAGGATATCTAATATGCACATATGAATGCAGGATGGTTAAGACATAATTTCAGGATACACAGAATTCCTAAAGGCATGATTTCTAAAATGCACAAAGAGTTACAGGATGATGAAGACATGAGTTTGAATGCACAGGAGTAACAGTTTTATATTGATTTTATTATCCTAGGAGCAGGATTTTTAAGTGGTAGGCATAAGCATAAATTAAGGATATGTTGTACGTTAAAGCAGTAAACATGAAAGCCTTGAAGACATGATATCTAGTGCATGAATATGTTGGTCCTAAACATGGATTCTAATGCAGATAGAGATAATTCAAAGCCTAAGACATGCTTTCTACCCAATGATAGGTTTACATAGCTACCCTTCCCATTTCACTAGCCAACCCTAATATCTGTTTACAAATAATTATTACAGACTAGTAGCTGAATGAATTTACATAAATAGATAGAAAAGAAGAAATTAAACTGTAGGGAGCCTGAAGGAGGCCCATATATACCAGGTGTTCATAACCTCAACTGTCAAAGTTTCATAGCCTTTCTCATGTTCGGGTGTGTCAGAGTTCCCTAAGGACCTCAAGGATCTCGCACAGTGCTCACACCCAGATTTCATAGCCAGAACTGAGTAAGCGCATTATGGAAGAGCCAGCCTCAGTACATCAGAGTTCAGAGGGATCTCACAGGAATTCCAAAGCAGTCACACACTTGAGTGACAGAACTTAAGGACCTAAGAGTAGAGTGAGAGTGCTTGACATGGTTTTGAAAATGCTTTAGTATGAAACAGTATTAAAAAGACTCACTTGAATTTTATAAAAGTATGAAGGGGTTTAGTAGTAAAATAGTTTAAACAAGGGTAGGTAATTAAACAAACAGTAGATCAACTACAGAACATAACAGGTTCAGCAACACTCAAACAACAGTCCTTCACATAAGGATAAGGGGGTTGGGGACAGATACAGCACCCAAGGTGAGCACATAACAAGCATAAGCATAGAAGTCTCAAGGAATAGCAGACAAAATGTCATGGGTTATAGAATTTCTAATTGGGGACATGGTTGCATAGAATCAGAAGTGCTTAGGGACTTGTGGGATTGGGGATAACTAATGATGTAAACATAGTATAGGAGTATGAATTTCAGAACAAATAATAGAATACATAGTGGTGTCAAACACAATTGAGCATACAAACAGAACAACTTAAGGTAACAATTGCACAATAGGTGCATACCAGAACTAGGCAACTCATAGACAAGCATTCAAAGACATGGCGGAGTCACATGGAGACAGATTACACATGGAGCAAAAACGTTCGTAAATAGGCTGATCCTAAAAGGGGTTAGAACATAACTAGTATACTAAGTAAAACAAGTTAAACACATGTTCAGAAGCAAACAATAGACAGAAACAGATTAGTAAAATGATAAACTAAAGCAGTAAAAGAAACACATTGATTTTGGAACTTGAATTTAAAATCAGAGCATACCAGTAAGGAGAATAGACACAAAGTGAAGAACAGGAAAGTGCAATAGTTAGACTTAGGTTGCAGCTGGCTAATTCAGTAACAACAGCAAGTAACAAAAGTAAGCAAATAAGTTGTTTGATGTATGAGAGAGTTGTGAACTAATGTGTGTTCGTGTGTGTAGAAGATTGTCTAATGACAGTAGAGGAGAGAAATATATATAGTAGTATGAAAGCTAAGTAAATAAGGTAAGAGTCAAACTGTTTAGTAGTTATAGAACTCGGAATCAATTAGAGTAAAATCAGTCCAAGTCTTCCCCTAATTAAGGGAATCATATCAAACGGTATAAAGATAGGTAACCCGTAAAGAAAGCATATGTAACGGATAAGGAAAGGTTTCAAACAGTACAAGTATAGAACCAGTAATTAGGGCTAGGTTCAGAAAGTCCTAATTTTGGAAACAACATTAAGAATCAGTAAATAATATAGTCAACCACATAATAAGGCAAGAAAAATAATTTAGAAACCGAAAATTAGTAAAGTAAATCATCACAGGAAACCAGTAAAGGGTATCAATCACAGGAAATCAGGAATTCAAATAGAAACTAGCACTGATTAGGGGAAATTTCCACCAATTTCTGTCAATAGACAAAATAAACATAATATAGGTGGGAAGAAACAAATCATAAACCCTAATAAGCATAATAGGGTAGAAATCACAGAGACTCAGAACATATTCATGAGAAACAGGCATACACACAAATCAAACGAACAAATCAGCATAGACAGACTCAGAACCCAGAACTAAACCAAGAAATTAGGGGTTTTAACACAGTTAATCAGGTTAAAGGGAAAACTAAATAAACCGTTTAAACATAGTAAAGATTATATAATAACACTTAAAATCAGAAGAAAAGTCGTTTAACAGGGGGGTTAAGAAACTCTAGTTATGGAGATGAAGAGACATTTTGAAAAGATCATAAAGTTTCTCATGGAAAACAGTGAAATAACTCAAAATACTCTTAGATTAGTTACAGACCTAACAAGTCAAGATATAGAAATAGGGTTTCATAGAAGAACAACCCAGAGATAGGGAGATTCCGTCTTAGAAACCATGGATCTAGCCGAAAAAATAGATAGATCTTACTCAGACAGGCCACGGCGGCCTGAGAATGGTAAGCACGGACCCAGGAAAGGGAAGTGAACAGCCACTGGTCCCTTGAGGACCTCGAGACAACAAGAAACTGCACATGGGAGGAGCCATAGAGGCTAGGGGTGGTAGAGAACCACCATAGTCGACGGTAGGCAAGCAATGATGAAGGGGAAATTAGGGTTAGGGCATAGAGGATTTGGAGAGGAGAGTGAAGGGTGACGGCGGAGTGTGAGAGGAGAAATGAGGGTTTTGGGAGGGCGGGGATTATTTAGGTTAAATTAGGAAAGGGTTAATTCGGGTCGTTGATCAAAATTGATAAACGGCCAGGATTTAGCAAGAGTTGGGTCGGGTAGGGATAGGCTTTTGGGCCTGGGTGTATGGGTTGGTTTAATTAAGGTATATGGGCTGATTTTAATATGTTGTAATTGAATTAAAACTGGGCTATTTTTTAAATACCAAGATAACTTAATTAAAATAATTATTAATTAAAAAAATGAATTCTATGCATAGAAATAATTTTAAAATGATTATTTGGTATTTAAAATATAAAGGACTAATTTCTGGTAAGAAATAGTACAAAATCATATGCATGGGCTATAATTACAAAGTTATTGCAATTATAGCCCAAAGGTACCAATTTGACTATTTATGGAATAATTTGGTCTTAATATGACCATAAATAATAAATTAAATCAAAAAATATTTTTGAAATCATTTGTGATGCAATTTTGTAATTACTTATTGAAAATAAAATACTAGACAAATTAATAAAATGTAGAAAAATGTAGAAAAATACCAATTGCTACTAATACATGATTTTGAAGGTATATATGCAATTTTAAAAAATATTTTGGAAAAAATTGGGTATCAATAATGTCCATTAAAAATGAAGTTGTCTTATCATGTTTGATCTTCCACTTAATAAATCCACTCATATATGTCTTATTTGGAGTTGATCGATTCATGTTCTACCCTTGTTGATAATAAATTCTTAGGTGTCCTAATTGAAGTTGTCACCTCTTTTATTGCCATGCTATCTTTTCCGTAATTGTTTAACCTTAATTGAAGTTATTGATTTCCTTTTATGTAATTATTTAACCTTAATTGAAGTTATTGATGTCGTTTCCATCATTGCTTATTCTTAATTGAAGTTATTGATGTCTTCCGTAAATGCTTAACTTTAATTGAAGTTATTACTATCTCTTCCGTAATTGTCTAACCTTAACTAAAGTTTTGTTATCCCTTTCATTGTTGACTTATCCATATTTGGAATATTTGATTCATGATATCTCTCTTATCATCGAGTTGTACTTAAGTAGAATCATTGTTACACATTATCTCTCCCCTTGTTGAGCTATTATTGTTGAGACCATTATTACTTGTGGTGTCTTCCATATTGATTTCGTTCTTCCATTTTTTTGTGTTCTGTAGTTCTTGTTGATTTACTTGTCGTACTCTCATGTTATTGTTGTTGTTGTTGATGTACTCAGCGTTGTTGAGTTGAGGGATATGCTTGATTGTAATATTGAAACTATTTGAGGATAAGTGGTGGCACGTGGGCACATGTGGTGAAAGATCTTATACTGTGTTGTTATGTTTTTGGCACACATGGTATTGTTGAGAGGATTGTCGGGGTGTTCGCACATGAGTTATCTGTGCTATTATTATTATTGATATATACACATGCGGTGTGACAAGGCGGGCTATATATGAGGGTTTGCGCATATAGCGAGACAAGGTGGTAACATTATTATGCGTGTGCGGCGAGACAAGGTGGTAATATTATTATGCGCGTGCGGCGAGACAAGGTGGGCATTTACTTTATTGTTGTGCACATGGCGAGACAAGGTGGGCTATGTCGGGAATGATTTGTGATGACCTGGGGGCATTGTTATTGACGATAATTGTGTAGTGATGTGCCTACCTTGTGTGGGTTATACATTGCACCTTTTTTGTGGTGATTGTTCTCTATGTACCATTCATTGTCTCTACTCTTACTTGTTGACTTAGAACACTTGCACAAGTATACACGTTGTCGCGCCCCTTTTTCTCGAAAAATTAAATTTTGACATGTGACAACTCTTTTAAATGAAGGGTAGAGTGTTAAAAGAGAAGAGTCACCACCTAACGATTTTTAAGGTGTGTTAGGGCATCTATTTGCAAATAACTTTGTTTGACTAGTCAACGTCCCCAGAGATCGGGTGAGGGCTCAAATTACATCAAAGAGAAGGTGCCAGGCACTCTTCGATGTCCACAACTGTGGGTCCCGATCAAACTTAAGTCTATGTGGAATATGCAATTAAGCTAGATGTTCAGATAAGCAAAGAAATATAAAAGGTCGAAGAATTTCATATAACACAAATGAGAATTGGTACAAATCTACGAGGATACAACTATGATGGTCTATATTAAACAACTAAGTATGAATAATAAATATAGAAAAGTCTTAAGTTTTTTAGCATAAAGGATCACCTCATGCAATATAAATAATAGTAATTTTGATAATATGGGAAAAGATATTGGCAAAGTTAGTAGTTTCATACTTTTGATTAGGTCATCAGTGATTATAATACCGGTTGCCGTGAATTTAAGTATTTGTTGAAGTCAATAAAAGTTGGAGGCATATATACCCAAAATGATTTTCTATTTGACCCCTTGACATGAAAATGCTTTATGTTCAGATTGGTCCGATTTAAAGGTGGGGTTATTCCTTTGTCCATGAGAACTTAAAGACTGCTTAAATAGCAATGCAGTAGATCCAAACAGAGGCGGACCTACGTTGTAGATTGAGGGATCACGGGATCCCGTTAGCCTTGGCAAAAATTTTATATATGTTTGTACATACAACTGGGACCCCTTAAATATTTTTCTTATGCCCCCAGACAAAGAAAGGGAGACGGAGGACTGATTATGGGGTCACACTTTGGATTCCTCCTTTTGCATGAGGACGTAGGTTCGAGATTTGCTCAAGCCTTTTTACCTTCCTATTCACATTTTATACACTAATTCTTTTCCTATTTTGAATTAGTATACTAAAGAATTTTTTTTTTTTTATATTTTGTTGAAGCCAATTATAGTTTAGTATTACTTAATTAATTTATTCTCTTCAAATTCCTCCCTTAAAATTAAAAAACATCAAATTGCAACTTATTCCTCCATAAATAGAAAAATATAATTATTTTGCCACCACCTTCTCTTTTTTTTTTTAAGAAGAAGGATGTGGCATTATTTATTACTTTTATATTTTATTGAATTCAAATGTAGTAAGTATTCATGCATAATAGTCAAGTTAATTAATTTTATTCTTTTTCAAACTCCTCCCTTAAAATTAAAAACTTCAAATAACAAATTATCGCTCCATAAATAAAAAAAAATACAGATCATTCTACCACAACTTTCTTTAACAATCACTTTGACATGGTAGCGAATATCCGTAAACTCCAACTCGACAATTGGAACTAAGAGTTTGAGACTCCTTTTTAGTTCTTTGACTATTGATATGCCTTAATATTGATTTCTTTCGTTAATTTTTGAAGTTTGAACACCCTTTTTATCATTGACCCTTTTTTATTTGAGAAAAAAATCAAAAATTTAAGGCTTGAAACAGGTTTAAATCAAACACTTTTTACTTCCCGTAGCATCCATTTTGCGAAAAAATCTCCCCCTTTCAGTGCTTTCTCCTTTTTAGAATTTCTTTTTGTTTATACTTGGATGATTAGTCATCGTACTTGTTAAGATTTCAAAGAGTTGCACATCAAATTTTGTTGCTAGTAATTAGCATACAATTGTGTCTTCGCTGTGCTAAAATCCTGGGTCCGCCTCTGGATCCAAACAATAAAATATCCGGATTATAGTGCTATTAAACATGAAAAATAAGAAGATCAAATTATAATTAAAATCATGCTTATCAGGGACGCTCAACGATTCACAACCATAATCACCAAGATAATGTATTAGTCAAGTATAAAACGAGAGATGGACCTTCAAGCAGTAAACTTTCTTCATTACATCAACGGACCTCTATAAGAGCTCGAATAGCACAGCTACTACAGCAACAATGGACCCACGATCGGAATCTCAAAAGGCAACTCGAACCCGACCTCGACTTGAGTGGAAGATTTTGAATTTTAAACTCCTACCCAACTGAACACTACCTTGAAAAGGTGATATTCGAACAGATTTTCCAACCTGTTTCAATGGAGTTTTTGGCTAGGATTTTTGCCAAGTTTTGGAGGTTGTTTTGGGGAGGTTGTTGGCTGGAATCGGCTAGTTTACGCTCCGATTTTGGGGGTTGTTTTGGACTGATAGGCTTTTGGCTGATTTTTGTTGGATAATTGGGGCTGTTTTTCAGCTCATTGTTGCTGATTTTGGGACTGTGTTTGAGCTGATTTTTGTGGTGGTTAAAGGTTAGCTTTTGGTTGAAAAATAGTCTAAAAGACCAGCCCAAAAACGTCCCGAAAATCAGATGAAACCAGCTGCAAACAGTCCCAAAAAAGCGATACAAATCCAGCTATAATACAGCTGAAAACAACCGCTCAAACAGGGTGAAAACATCTCTGTGTTGGTAGATCATAAATAAGAGTCAATTTTTTCGAATTGAGATTTTAAAATAAATCGGTGAATTGAGACACCATAATAGTTATTTCAAGTGGCGACTCTAATTAAATAAATAATCCTATTTCGAATAATGTCATTTTAATTTAAAAAAATTCTGTCTCTCAAAAAAAGGAGGTGCGACGGTCCCTTCCGAATGATGCGCACGATGCCAGTTGGGTACATGAGGTTGTAAACAAAGAAAATGAGGTTATCTCCAACCCTCTCCCATTTTTCTATAATGAGAGTAACTTTTGCGATAATGAAACTCTAACCCTCCTCCATTTTTGCCCCTAAAATGGGGGATGAATAGTGTTCCTCCAAACATGGGGACACTATTCATCCTCCGTTACTATTCATGCATATTTTATTACTATTTTATTATTTAACTCTTTTAATTCATCTTTTTATATATACTTAATTATATTTGTATAATATCTTTATAATATTAATTTTATATCTTAACTTTGGCGTATAATTTTAATAAATTAATTTTCATACATTTATTATTTTATGTAATTGTAAGTTAATTTTATTATAAGTTATAATTGTACAAAAATAGATAATCATCTCAAAAAATAAAACGTGCAAATATAAAATATTAGATGTTGCTAAAATTGAAAGGTGCGAATATAAAATATTACATGCTGTTAAAATTGAAAAGTGAAAATTGAAAATACATTAAAATTGGAAATACATGAAAATTGAAAATACATTAAATTAAAATATATTTAATTAATCTTGTATCGCCATGATTTAACTTTTATTTGAATTATTAGTTAATCTATAATAATTGCTTACAAAATATATTGTTTAAAATTTTATGGAATTATTTTAATAGAAATTACAAATTAATGAAAATAAAATATGGATTTAATGAAAATTAAAAAATAAAATTGAAATGAAATAAAAGATAATAATATAATATAAAAGAGAGAGAAGAATATAAAAAGAATATTCTTTTTTGGAGAGAAAATAGGGGAATGATTGGAATTAGTTATCCCCAAAATTAAAAAAATCTTCATTTTGAGGACCAAAATTGGGGTAAAGGTTGAAAAATGCCCTGAGCAGTGAATTTCTAATTCTTGATGAACATTACTGTATGTGCAAAATGCCAAAACTGAAAATCAACAAAAGGAATCTTTGGCATGTGGTCTGTTATCCACTTGGAACTATATGGCAACGAAAATGCCTCAACCTTTTTTTTTTTATAATAATAAAAATAAAATCTACTCCTACTAAATAATAATAAAAGCAAGATAAAATTAGTACACTCAACCCTCTAACTTAAAAGTTGTACTAAACTAGATAAAATTATATTTTTTTAAACTTTTTTTTCTTTGTAAATGAAAATAAAACTAATACTCTAAAATGTGTAGCTCTTATTATAGTTTTTAATTTTATCTAATAAACCTACTAAAAAGTGAAATAAAGACTAAAATATCAAGATTAAATTTAGCAAATATTTACACAATAAAAGGTGGTGAAAAATTCAAGTATTCTAAAAAAAATTAGGTGCTCACAAAGGTACATGGGGAACGTCAGAATTTGATCCTAAATTAAATGAGCTATCCATTACAGTTAATTGAGATGTTTATGTGTGTGTTTGCACAAAAAGATTTTGTCACTTATCTGCCCGCTTGTGCGTGACTTGTTTCTCTTCTATCCAATAGAATTTATCTGGACTATTTGTGCTTTCTGATCATTACAGAAAGATTTGAATGTGATGATTGCCAATTTCAAACAGTATCCCAGAATTCTACAAAATTAAGTATTAAAGCTCCGCGAGCTTCTGACTTTGATTCCTATTTGCTTCTCTCCTCAGAAACAAGTTTAGTATCATTGATGTTGGTGCCTCGGGACTAGAGGTGTTAATCGGGTGGGCCGGGTCGGGTTGGATAAGGAAAAATATGAACTGCACGGATTACGAACCGGATCGGTCACGGGTTGAGGCTTAACGTATTTAACGGGTTCGGGTTCATCCGGGTAAAAGTTAAACCGTAAGGGTTACGGATAAACTGAGCCGGGCCGGGTTAACAGTAAATTACTTTTTTTANACCGGGCCGGGCCGGTTCCGGTTTTAACCGGTCTGGGCCGGGCCGGTTACGGGTCAACCCTGCCCGTTAGACACCCTTAGTTTGAATAAAGGATGCAAAGACTTTAAAATTCTTATATTTGAATATATCATTAAGAATTTACTTATAATTTGGCAAGTTCAAAACTTCAAACTTGCATATTAAAGTTTACATTTAATACTTCAAATTAAAGTTCAAACTTGCATTTATACGTCTAATAATAATATTAAAATAACAAAATAAAACATTAAGCATAAATGCATAATACGTCTAATAATATTTAAAAAACAAAAAAAATAAACCAAAAAAAAAATGTAGCCGTTAAAACCGGGTCGGTTCGGCTAAGTGCAGTGTTCACTTTGACCGGGTTGGACCGGTCCGGGTAACCGGTAGATAAATTATAAACGGACCAACCCCTTCTACCCCTCCTACCCAGCCCACCCGGCCCCCTTCGTACCGGGCCGGTCCGGTTCCGGTTTCAACCGGTCTAGGCCAGTCCGGAAACGGGTCAACCCGGCCCGTTTGACACCCTTACTCGGGACCCCTCATAGGCTTTCTTTAATAGAATTTGTAGATTTTGAGAAGAAGAAAATACTTCTTGTATTTTTATATCCCAGGAGCAAGAAAATTTATATAAAGCTCTTAATGCTAATTAAGAAAATAAAATAAATTTATACAATCAATCCCGCAATCAAATCAGAATAAAATCAGATCTCCTAAATATAATTATATCTCCTTGAATCATGCTAATCAACACTCCTAAATCAAGTCTCCTTGAATCATGCTAATCAACACTCTCACTCAAGTTGGTGCAAAGATGTCGCACATGCAAACTTACAACTCAAAGTATGGAAAGTTCTCTTGTTGAGACCTTTAGTAAACACATCAGCTCGCTGTTTTTCCGATGGCACATGAAACAAACTCAAAACACCAATTGTAACTTTTTATTTGATGAAGCGTCGATGAATTTCCACATGCTTTGTTCGGTCATGCTGGACTGGATTATGAGCTATACTGATGGCATTTTTATTGTCACAATACAAGGAAAGTTTTCCTTATTCATATTGTCTAAATTCCTGTAGCTGCTTTTGTAGCCAAAGCAGTTCGCAAACACCCTAGGCCATAGCTCTATATTCTGTCTCCGCACTTAATCTAGCAACTACATTTTGCTTCTTGCTTCTCCAAGTAACCAAGTTTTCTCCTACGATCGTACAGTAACCGAATGTTGATCTTTTGTCATCTAGAGATCTGGCTCAATCCGCGTCTGTAAAGGCTTCTATTTGGAGATGATCATGTTTGGAGAAAAGTAGACCTTTCCCTAGAGAAGACTTCAAATACCACAAAATGCGAAAGACAGCTTGCATATGAGGATTCCGGGGATCATGCATGAACTGACTCACCAGGCTAACTGAATAGGCTATGTCTGGTCTAGTGTGGGAGAGATAAATGAGTCTTCCAACTAGCATCTGAAATCTCTCCTTATCAACTGATTCTCCAACTTCGCTTTGTAACTTGTGATTGCTTTCAATGAGCGATTCTATGGGTCTGCAACCTGTTATACCGATTTCTTTCAAAAGATCCAGAATATACTTCCTTTGAGAAATACATATTCCTCTTTTGGATCTAGCAACCTTAATTCCCAAGAAGTACTACAATTTTCCTAAATCTTTGATCTCAAATTCATGTGCCAACAACTTCTTCAATCGAGACATCCCTTCTTTGTCATCTCCTGTCATTACTATGTCATCAACGTAAACTATGAGAAGAGTGAGTTTATCCGATGCTTTATGAAGAGGGTGTGATCAACATTGATTTGTTGGTAACCGAAGAAGATTATTGCTTTGCTGAATCTATCAAACCAAGATCTAGGGATTACTTAAGTCCGTATAAGGCTTTCTTCAATCTGCATACCTTCCTTGAGTCTGTGCAGTATCAAATCCAGGAGGAATCTTCATATACACCTTTTCTTCGAAGTCTCCATGAAGAAATGCATTCTTCACATCAAATTGTTACAAGTCCCAATCAAGATTAGCTACACAAGATAAAAAAATTCTAACAATGTTCATCTTAGCCACAGGGAAGGATGTTTCTTGATAATCCACTCCATAAGACTGAGTGAATCCCTAGCCACCAATCTTGCTTTGAATCTTTCAATTGAGCCATCAGCTTTATGCTTCACAGTAAAGACCCATTTGTAACCAACCAACTTCTTGTCTAGTGGTGAAGTGACAAGTTCCAATGTCTCTTTTTTTTACAAGACCCTCATTTTATCAATCATAGCTTGCTTCCATTTAGGATATGCAAAAGCTTCCCTCCAATTATGGGGGTATAGACACAGACGAAATAGATAAGGAAAAGGCTCTATAGGAGGGGGACAAAGAATTATAGAAGGCAAAACTAGATAAAGAGTGTTTGGTGGTGCAATATCTTACTCCTTTTCTGAGAGCAATAGGTTTATCTAACTCATTAAGAAATGTAGATAACTCACCAGTAGAAGAAGGTTCAGCTTCGATAGATTGCATGATGACTTCTTCTGCTATATTTTTTCTTGAGTAAGTTTTCAAATCAGGCATATCCAAATGCCCAATAGTCTCCCCCTGGATTCTTTATCCAATTTCACTTTCCCCTGTGACAATATCATCATGAGGTCCGGTAATGGAACTAGGTAGAATCACCTCTTCCTCCTTACTACTCTTCCCCTGAAGAGATGATGAGGCAATGCTGAAATAGGGCTTATATTCTCGAAAGGTTACATCCATGCTAATAAAAGATCTCCTAGAGGGAGGATGATAACATTTGTAACATTTCTATGTCGGAGAATACCCAATGAAAACACACTTTATAGCTCTAAGATTAAGTTTCTCAGAATTTCTAGTGTGGACAAAGCAAACACACCCAAACACCTTTGGAGGAACAATATATTCATTCTTACGCTTTAAAGTTTCCAAAGGACTTTGAAAATTGAGGGGTTTAAGTGGCATTCTATTGATAAGATGGCAACCGCTAGAATGGCATTCTCCCAATAAGGTTTTGGTAGATGCATGGTGAGCATAAGAGATCTTGCTACTTCTAACATATGCCTATTTTTTCTTTCAGCGACCCCATTTTGTGCACTAATGTAAGGACAACTAGTCTGATGGACTATCCCATTGGACTCCAAATAAGCAGCAAATCTTTTATCAGTGTATTCGCTGCCATTGTCAGTTCTCAAGATTTTTATTTTGGCATCAAATTGAGTACAAATCATCTTATGAAATGGCCGAAAGCAAGAGAAAATTTCACTTTTGGATTTTAACAAATATACCCAAGTCATCCTAGTGCAGCAGTCAATGAAAGTAACAAACCATCGACTACCAGACAAAGAAACAGTTTGGGTAGGATTCTATACATCAGAATTAATAGTCATAAACAGAGTTGTGCTTCTATTATCACTCACAGAATAAGAGTTTTTAGTATGCTTGGCATATTCACACGCATCACAGAACAAAGATTCAAACCAAGTCCTTAAAAACAAAGCGGGATATAACTTCTTCAATACAAAGAATGATGGGTGTTCTAACCGTATATGAAGTTGTATTATTTCTTGGTTGACATCCTTAATTTCCCCAAAAAGGGCTTGACCAGAGTTTTGATCCCATCTAATATATACAAGTCATCACGCAATCAACCACTGCCAATCCTTTTCCCTGTTTGAAGATCCTGAAAAATACAATGATCGGGAAAGTCGATTTTATAGTTTAGAGCTTTGGTGACGACAATAACAAATAAAAGATTGATAGGGAACTCAGGGTTATGGAGCACGGATGATAGTTTAATATTAGGAGTACAAATGACAGAATCTGTTCCAGAGATAGGTGTTAAAGAACCACTAGTTATTTTAACATTATCTCCTTTGGGACACGTAGAATAGTTTTGAATGCCTTTAGAAGAGCATGTCACGTGTCTATTTGCAACAGGATCGATAATCCAAGAATTAAGGTTATCAGCAACATTAGCAGAGTCAAGTTTGGCTAGGAGGAGACGAAGAAGCTGAATTTCATCCGAAGACAAGATTTCTCCAGAAACCTTCTCTTTGAATGCCTCCATATTTCAACCCAATCAGAAGGAAATCAGAAGGGACTTGTGTTGGGGACAGTCAACAAGAGAGAGGAAACTCGACCTCTTTGATAAAAGAGCAACCCTAGTGTTGCGAGGGAGATAATTCACCTCAAAAAGACAGCAATGACTCTAATAACATGTAGATTTTGAGAAGAATAAAAGGCTTCTTGTATTTCTGTGTATTTGTACATCCCATGAGTAAGAAAATTTATACAAAGCTCCTAATGCTAATTAAAGAAATAAAATAAATCTATACAATCAATCCCGCTATCAAATCAAATCGAATCAAATCAAATCTCCTAAATATAATAAAATCTCATGAAATTATGCTAATCAACACTCCTAAATCAAGTCTCCTTGAATCGTGTTAATCAACAAAATTCAACTCTACAAGACCATGCAACGGCTTCATTGCTTACATTAATCCGCTTCGTTGATTACAGAAGGATGTACCAAAAATGTAAAGATGAAGCAGATCATCAGAGATGCCAAAAGAAGTATCAACCAAGCAGAAGTTGTGGTCTCTCACTGCTATAGAGAAGCCAATCAGGTGGCTGACGCGTTAGCCAAAAGAGCTGCAATCTCTGGCAACAGTTCCTACGTCTACAATTTTCAGAATCTACCTAAAGAAGCTAGAGGTCCTTTCCTACTAGATAAATGGCAATTGCCTAGTATATGAAGTAGATATGACAAAGGTAACTTTTTTGTAAGCTGATTCATTTAGTTTTTCTCATTGAAATGTATTGTAAATTCTCTATCTTCCATGGATTTTTTGAAGACCGTCTTTGCAACACTCTTGTGTATATGGAAGGTCAGGTCTATGCCCCACCTTCTTTTGTCATCTTTACCTTCTATATACATGGTAGGGGTCAAGCTGAATCCCCCAATACCTCAGGAACCTTTCCCTGGGTGATGGCTTAAAGGAAAAAAATCCGCTTCTTCTGTGACAAACCCCATTATTAATGCTTCTTGTGTCATTCCTCTACTTGTGGAAATCCTAAGACAAGGAAGCTCACAAGCTAAGTTGACGCAGTGATGTCTCTTTACAATCTGTCAACTTATCAAGGCAACCTAAACTTGATCCTTCAAACAGAGGCCATACATTTCAAAAACTGCAGAGAAATGTACAGAGAACATCTGTAGGAACTCTCCCAACAATGTGCCAGAGCGACCGCTATAAATACAGAGAACCAATTCTGAAAGAAGGTGTAATTCCTGGACTTCTTGAGATGACTGTTCAAGGAACAACTGAGTCTCAAAAGCGCATACACTTTTATGGTTGCTCGGAGACAATCCTTATCCTAATTCTGAACTTCAACCTGACACATTGGAGAACATTGTTTCCAATATTATATCTCAGATAGATGGAGAGATACAATTAGGAAAAACAAAGGAGATGCTTGCAGAAATGGTACAAGTTAGTATGGAGGAAAGTTTTACAGCAAAGGGCACTGATATGCACCCCAGCTGACTTGTCTATTTCTATTTTCAAAGATAATTACAAAAGCCAATCCAGTTCCTTTCTTGCAACCATGAGCCGGTGCGCTATTCATTTTCCCGTGCATGGAAAAATAAGATAGATAGATATTACAGAATGCTAGTCCGGGTCCCTCTGAATAGGCGCCAGGTGACTGGTTACTCTCAATAATATTGGAAACAATAAGGTCTTAGAAAAATACGTAGTCTTTTTGAGCTTGACCTTTGTAACATAGATTGTGTATTAAAGGTTATACAATATGGCTTACTTTGTGATATACG
The DNA here is from genome assembly GCA_005239535.1 of Nicotiana rustica. Taxonomy (NCBI): domain Eukaryota; kingdom Viridiplantae; phylum Streptophyta; class Magnoliopsida; order Solanales; family Solanaceae; genus Nicotiana; species Nicotiana rustica. The sequence continues at coordinate 22,734 of ML547643.1, read as the reverse complement.
GAGAATGTTTAAAAGATTGAATGGAGTTTCTATTCTCAGAACTTCTTACACTTTTCTGCTGGAAGCAGAGGCAGTATATTTTGATAGATACAAAGACTGTTAGTTTTGGAAAGTGCTTTGAGTGATCCTCGTACTATTTCAAAAGCCAGAGAAATTTCAGATATGTGCTCTCCTTTGATGTACTTAGCAAGATATATATATATTCTCTTGATTAGTATCACTTCAGACAAAAAGAGAGACTTTGTAATTATTTTGATTAAGATGTTAGCCTTTCTTTGTCTCTTCTAGATAGAAGGAAACAGCTAGAAGTATGGCATTTTCAGCATGCATTGTTATGTTTCTTATGTGTATTTGGTAAATAATCATGTTTTTTTTTTGTAAGTGTGGGAGTCTTCACTAATTTACATCATGCCCTAAATCTTCAAGGATTTAAGTAGTATAGCGGGTTATTCGTTGTCATGTTTTATCAGATTATCAGTTAATATATATCAATATATTTACCAATGATTACCTAATAAGTGACGCAATTATATAAAATATCTTTTACACGGTATAGAACTTATTCAATTGGTCAAATTGGACTTGCCTCAACTAGGCCCTCTCTCTTCGACAACAAAACAGAACTCCTAAGAAACTGCGCTGTGAATACATTGTTTAAACGGGGGATTAGCCATGTACGTAAAAGCAATTGCCTTTTAATCTAGTTAAGGCACCTCGAATATATTGTTCATAAAAAATGGCACTCATCCACAATTTTTCGAAAATGTGAAGAAAGACCATACTGGTATATAAGTAAAACCAAAAGATAAATATAACTATTCAAAGAAAACCGAAGGACTGAATCGAAATTTGAAGCTCTATAGATCCTAATATACAGCGGGATCGAACAAATTCTCCAACTATTCATCATATCCTTATAATATCCTCATCTTTGGTAGACATTAATAGAAGAAAACAAATTGAGAACCCTTTATGCTTTTATATATGCCTCTAATTTCCTGTTTTATATTAAGCAATGGCGGTGAAAATGGATGATAACTGAGAAGAAGAAATCACCATCTATAATGGAAGAAGGTGCCTATGCAGCAAATATCTTTAGGTCCCAATCTGATACTAACATAGGGCTTTCTTCGTCAGCTAATTCGGTTGTTGCAGTTGCACAAAAGGTTAGGTTCTTTGACAACATCAAAGAGTTGCACCTCCTTACATAATACCTATGAAGGCAACGTCCCTTATTACTGAACCCACTGCGCAGATGTAATTATGGGTTTAGAGTGCATTTGCTGAAATTTCAGTAAATTTTCATATGTTTATGTTCCATGTCAAAAACGCTGAATTCAGTTTTTTTTCTTTTAACCGTTATATGATTTACATCATGTTATGCTTGTTCCAGTTAATTGCAGAGGCCATTGGCGCGTACTTCATTATATTTGCATGGTGTGGATCAGTTGCAATGAATAAGCTATACGATGATGAGAGCGTAACATCTCCAGGGATAAGCATGACATGGGGAGCAGTTGCTATGGTAATGGTTTACTCATTGGGACAAGTATCAGGAGGTCATTTTAATCCTGCTGTTACAATCACTTTCACCATCTTCCGTCAATTCCCATGGAAATTAGTACGTACTAGTTGTAGTCTTCACTGTTTCAGTTTACCTTTCGATGGCATAAAATCTTACGCTAGTTTATGTTAGGTGTTGTCCTTAATTTCTTACCATATTTAGTTTGATTTAGAGTTAGCAGCAGGTACAGTTTCTGATCACTTTTTTGTCAAAAGTGTTTGTTAGCCTTTTAGTCTTCGTTAAGAATAGTAGCAAAATATATGTGAAGTATTTTGACATCATATGCATGTGATGATGCAGGCACCTTTGTACATAATAGCTCAACTAATCGGCTCAGTTCTGGCAATCGCTACTTTAGCGCTACTGTTGGATGTGAGAATCTCAAAGCTTATTTTGAACATTTTCCTAAATTGGGTTGAAAAATAACCCATGATCAATAAGTCGTCCATTAGTTGGTTATCCCCACAACCGTTTTCCATTCTAAGAATAATATTCGTAGATGACAATGACTATTTTTAACAGATAGGTTATTTGTCATTGAAGAAAGGACAGAACAAAATGACAATACTTGCTGAACTATTTAGCGATTCAAGCGTTTCACAATGGCTTGATTGTGTTATATGGTTTTTTTTTTTAATTCACATTATGATAGCATGACACATTTGATGATACCATGATTAATTTCTTGTCCTCATTTTAAGCTTTACGCCCCAAAATTGAGTATGTGAATTCCACGCTCTATTTCGTTTCACTGTGCAAGATGTAAGAAATATTTATCCAGGTTTTGACTGATATATCTTCGTTAGGAACATATCTATCTATGTCGACATACTCAATTTGATATATTATTGATTATGAGATTTATATCGATCGTGTGATCCTCATAGGTATAGTGAAGCTTTCGAGATTCACTGTAATAATTATAGTAGATTTTTCAGAATCTCGTGTTACAAAAAATGAATACTACTAACATTTATGACGACATAAATCTTGTTTTATCCTAAAGATAAGTTGACATGTTTATTAATAAATCACGATGCTCAATTTACTGAGTAGAATATCGATGATGATGATACACTGGCTATATTCCTTGGTAGTCGCAAATATTGATGTTCACCAACAACATAAATATAGTCACTCAAAGTAGCCTAAGAATGGTATATATATGCGCGCACACACTTTCCTGTCGATAGAGAACGTAGTACATATAGTTGCTAATTACAAATGCAGGATGGCGGATATGTAGCTGCAGGGGTTCCGCAGATTATTACTCTAATATTGGCGTAGGGTTGCAGAATGTTACTCTATGGACTATGTCATATGGCAGAGGCAATATGGTGGCTGAAAGACTTCAGAACATTGACGATCGATGATCGACAAGACTATAAGTACACGCGGACGAGGGGGAAGAAAACAAAACTAAGATAGTTACTGCAATTAGCAAATGATTTCGAAAGACCGGCTAAGGGGAGAGTGATATTGATGAGATTTCATCATGTTGACCCAAGAAATTGAATGATTTTGAATATTAACAAAGGAACTCAAATATGAACCAGGTCCATCACTGGAGGCATAGACACATGAAGAGTTAAAGGCACGTGAGGTGCACATACAAGAAATAAACGAAATTTGGGAAATAAGAAATATCTCCTGATCGAAAAGATTGCAAAATAATAAGGAGAAGGACTCCTTATTCAGTAAGAACAGAATTAAAGATAAGGAAGAATTTGAGGAGTTGAGATTAACTAGAACTCTTCCACCAAGGAAGAGTAGCATTAGAACTCTAGTAAATCTCTTGTCTACTAATCCTATATATTGCAGATTGTTCTTATTGTACAGGTATGCACAAAAGCAGTAGTTAAGCAAGAATTGAGAGCAAAATTAGCAACGCAATTTTGCAAGCAGTTCGTGTGAGATTTAAGTGTGCGACTCTGAAGCTACTTGAACTAGCTAGAAGAACAAGTTCCAACTGTTGTCTTTTAGTCTAATTTATTTGTAGTAGGTGATTTCAACTTGTACCTTTCAGCTTTATCTTGAAGATTTTGTAATAGGTACTGTGTGTTTCAAGTTATAGCTAACTTGGAGTTTGTCGCAAATAGCTAGAGGCTAGTTTGCCACAAAGGGATTAGAGGTAATCCTAGGTTTACAAAAGAGTTTTTGTAAATGCTGTTTGGCTTACTGATTTAGTAAAGAGTTTGGGAAAATCCTACTGGGAAGTAGGTCGTGGTTTTTTCACCTTTTGAGCCAGGTGTTTTCCACGTAAAAATCTTTGTGTTCTTTATTTTCTGTATTTATTATTCTGCAAACAATAGAGGTTAGAACACATAGAAGAACCTGGTCTTTCTATAACTAGTGCACGCGAAAATTGGATACCACACAAATCACCCCCTCTCCCCTCTTCTATGGTATTGACGTTTAGAACATCAATTGATATCAGAGCGGGTTATCCTTGAAGGGGCTAACACCTTAGGAAAAGATCAAGATGAGTGCACCACCTAGGAACTGGAAAGGACAATCAATCTCTAGGCCTCCACTCTTCAGTGGCCAGTACTACTCCTGGTGGAAGAACATGATGAGAGATCATATAATTGGTGAAGACTATGAGTTGTGGGACATAGTTACTGATGGTCCTTTGGCCACCATGAAGAAGAATACTGAAGGAGTATACGTGCCAAAGACACGAGCTGACTGCACTGCTGAGGATTTGAGAAAGTGGGAGAAGAATGCTAAGGCCAAGAAGTGGCTTGTGTGTGGACTTGGTCCGGATGAGTACAGTAGAATCCAAAGTTGTACTATTGCTAAGGAAATTTGGGACACTTTGCAAGTGGCTCATGAAGGAACTGCTCAAGTTAAGAGATCCAGAGGTACTCTACTATATTCTTAATATGAGAATTTCTCTATGAAGGAAGGAGAGACCATTCAAGAGATGTACACTAGGTTCACTACACTGATTAATGAACTAAAATCTCTTGGAACGACTCTTCTTGAGGAAGAAAAGGTTGAGAAGATTTTGACAAGGGTTCTGCCAGTCTCTTGGGAAAGCAAGATCACTGCAATTCAAGAATCCAAGAACATTGCAACTCTCAAACTGGATGAGATAATTGGAAATCTTACTGCATATGAACTTAGAAGGCAGACAATGAAGATGGATTCTCCCAAGAAGGAAAGAAGTCTGGCACTACGAATCACTGAAGGAGCAGATCTGGAAGAAGAGGAAATGGCTATGATCACCAAGGATTTCAAGAAATATCTTATGAGAGGAAAAGGCTCCTCAAGAGGTGGAAACTAAAACAAGGCAAGGGTACCGAAAAAAAACGACTAATGAGGACTGCTACAAATATGGGAAGACTGATCATCACATCAAGAACTTACCTCAGTGGGAAGTTGAATGGAAAAAGGAAAGGACTGAACGAAGGAACCGATAAAAGGAACATGTTCATCCCAAGAAGAACAAAGTATCAACAAAGGCTATGGTCGCTGCTTGGGGAGAAAGTTCAGATGAGGAGTCAGATGATGAAGATGGAGATGAACAAGCACTTATGGCAATTGGTGAATCAGATGAGGAATCTCATGAGGAATATGAGGTAAGTATATTTCATCTCAAAGACAAGATTAAGTTCTTGTCCAAAGAAAAACTCTCTGCATTACTGCTAGACTTTATTGATGAACCTGAAGTAATTAATAAGGAAAAGGAACAACTCTCTAAGGAGTGTGTAATTTTAAAAGTAAAGTGTAAAAACCTGGAACTCAGAGTAAGTGAGACTGTGAGTGAAAACACTGCTCTGAAGAACCAGGTTCATCTACTTGAGACAAATGTCCTAGAGTTGAAATCTGAAAATCTAAAACTGAAACTAGGAACCAGTAAGAAGTTAGCTGACAACTCTCAACTCACCTTAGAAGAAAATGTAGGTAAACTAAAAGATGAGTTGTATAGGAAGGATGAACGGATAAGAGTATTGAAGGAGGAACTTGGTAAGGTCAAGCATGAACAAGACAGAACTTGTAAATGGAACAGATCCTCTGATGCTTTGACATGGCTACAGGAAAATCATAGTAGCAATAGGAGAGGACTTGGCTTTAGGATTTAGCTGCCTAAATGGGATCCTAAAAGCAAGTACCTCACTCTTCCTGAGAACAAAATTTGTACCCATTGTGGTAAGACTGGTCATTACAAAAGTGAATGCAATGCAAAAGAGCAAGCCAGTCAAATTAATAAAAGTTTTGTTCGAGGGAAGAATTGGTTACCAAATTGAGCTAAAAGGAATTTAATTCATCCTTTTGCTTATAGAAAGGGACCCAAACTAGTTTGGGTTCCTAAGACTAACCCTTGATTTTCTTTTGTAGGTTCAAGTGAAAGGAAGTAGCCAAATATGGTACATGGATAGTGGCTGCTCAAAACACATGACTGGTAACAAGGACCAGTTCCTTTCACTTGAGGACCTAACAGGAGGAAATGTCTCCTTTGGAAATGGAAAGAATGGTGAAATCATTAGGGTTGGTAAGGTAGGTAAGGATGACACACGTTCCATTGAGAATGTCTACCTGATAGATGGATTGAAATATAGCCTAATCAGCGTGTCACAAATATATGACAGAGATAACTTCGTAGCATTCTACAAAATATTTTGTAATAAATCTTATCACTAACAAGATTGTTTTGTAGGGAAAAAGAGTGAACAATTTATACATCATAGATCTGTCCACACTTTCAGAAAATGAATTAACATGCCTAAGTGTGCTGGACAGTGATCCCCTCCTTTGGCATAAGAGACTTGGACATGCAAGTCTGAGTCAACTCAACAAACTAGTCTCCAAGGACTTAGTGATAGGTCTGCCTAACGTTAAGTTCAAGGAAGACAAAGTTTGTGAGGCTTGTGCAAGGGGAAAGCATGTAAGATCCTCCTTCAAAAGAAAGAAAGTAGTAAGTACCGCCAGAACGATGGAACTGGTCCATATGGATCTTTGTGGTCCTATGAGAGCCTTAAGCAGATGTGGTAAGAGATATGTGATGGTGCTTGTTGATGACTATTCCAGATTTACCTGGACATTGTTTCTAACATCTAAAGATGAGGCATTCGACATGTTTACTTCTTTTGTTAGAAAATTTCAAAAACAATTAGGAAATTAACTTGCATCAATTAAGTCTGATCATGGCACTGGATTTGAAAATGCTAAATTTGCTGATTTTTGTGATGAGCATGGAATCGATCACAACTTTTCTACCCTAGAACTCCACAACAAAATGGAGTGGTTGAAAGAAAGAATAGGACACTTGAAGATATGACTAGGACTATTCTTCTTTCTAGTAAACTACCCCATATGTTCTGGGCAGAAGCTATAAATACTGCATGCTATATCATAAATAGGTGCATGACTAGAGCACTTGTAGAGAAGACTCCCTATAAGTTACTTAAAGGGAGAAAGTCAAATATATCCCACCTTAGGGCTTTTGGTACTGGAGCAACACTGGAGGAAGGAACATTTGATGGAACATGTTCATCCCACCCTGGCAACATGACAGTGGGAATTGAACAACAAACCAATTTCCAAACCTCATTGGAACCTATACCTGATTCTGTTCCACAACAACAAGGCACTGAAGGAACGTCAAGAAGTAACCAGTTGGTTGTGAAACCATACAAATATCAAAGTTCTCACCATGTTGAGAACATCATCACTGATCCAACCTCTGGAATCAAAACTAGATCCTCTCCGAAGAATCTTTGTGCTTTTGATGCTTTCTTATCTCTTATTGAACCTAAAAATGTTGTTGAGGATTTGCAGGATGCAGACTGGGTAAATGCAATGCAAGATGAACTCAACCAATTTGAAAGAAGTCAAATTTGGCATCTGGTACCAAGACCCTTGGATAGATCAGTAATTGGCACAAAATGGGTCTTCAGAAACAAACTTGATAAAGATGGAACAGTTACGAGAAACAAGACAAGATTGGTGGTTCAAGGATACAGTCAGGAGGAAGGCATAGACTATGATGAGACTTTTGCTCCAGTGTCAAGATTGGAAGCAATAAGAATCCTCATAGCCTTTGCTGCTTATATGAAATTCACTCTTCATTAGATGGATGTCAAAAGTGCCTTCGTCAATGGCTATCTCAAGGAAGAAGTGTTTTTCAAAAAACCTCCAGGGTTTGAGAACAAGGAGAATCAAGATCATGTGTACAAACATGACAAAGCACTATATGGACTCAAGCAAGCTCCTGAGCGTAGTATGAAAGGTTATCAAAATTTCTGCTTGAGCATGACTACAAGAGATGTAAAATTGATAGTACTTTATTCTTGAAGGAAAAAGGTAAAGATCTCTTGGTAGTTCAGATATATGTGGATGACATAATATTTGGAGCAACTACTGATAAGCTAAGTAAGGAATTTGCTAAATTAATGGGGAGTGAATTTTAAATGAGTATGATGGGTGAGCTAAATTTCTTTTTAGGCTTACAAATTAAACGAAATTCAATGGAATTATGATCCATCAGCAAAAGTATGTTAAAGAGTTGCTTAAGAGGTTTAAAACGGAAGACTCTAAAGAAATTGATACTCCTATAGCAACAGCCAGAAAATTGGTTATAGATGAACCTGGTTCATCTGTTGATCAAAAGTTGTATAGGGGAATGATTGGTTCATTGTTGTATCTTACTGACAGTAGACCTGACATTGTTTTCGGCGTAGGACTTTGTGCAAGATTTCAGGCCAATCCAAAGGAATCTCACTTAATTGCTGTGAAAGAATCTTGAGATACCTAAAAGGCACCACTGATCTCTGTCTTTGGTATCCAAAATGTAGTAACTTCAATCTTATGGGATATGCTGATGCTGACTATGCAGGTTTTCTAGTGGATAGAAAGAGCACCTTAGGTATGGCACATTTTCTGGGCTCATGTCTCGTGTCTTGGGCCAATAAAAAGCAAAATTCTGTGGCTCTATCTACTGCTGAGGCTGAGTATGTGGTTGTAGCCTCATGTTGTGCTCAACTACTGTGGATTAAACAACAATTGATAGATTTTGGAATCGATGTTGGATGCATCCCTATCTTTTGTGATAACACCAGTGCTATAAGTATGACAAAGAACCTCGTTCATCATAAAAGGACAAAGCACATAGATGTTAGACATCATTTTTTAAGGGATAATTATGAGAAGGGATTGATCTCTATTGAATTTTGTGCTACTGATAAACAGATTGCTGACATCTTTACAAAAGCACTAAGTAGAGAGCATTTTGAAAGGAACAGGTTAGAGTTAGGGATGATTAAGATCACCTAATTGAACAGCTTCAGAACGTACATGCAAAAAAAATTTGCCTAGAAATTTTAAAATTTGTGTAAATAATCAAATTAATTGTTACTGAGTCTCATGCTGTAAATAACATACTCTTTTGCCATGTTTTGAGATGACTCACTGGTTACTAATGCTTTTTTCTCTATTGTTGAAAATTGAGGCTTGATCAAGAGGATTCTAACATGATGAATCTGGTTCATCGGTGCTGGTTGATCTGAAAGGCGAGGTATGTGTTTTCCACTATACATACTTTGAAATATTAATAGTTAATCATGAGCAGAACTTTACCTAATCAAGATCTTTTCAAAATCTATCCTCATCCCATTTTTGAACCAGTTCCGTCTACCCTAAGATTCCAATAAAATTAAACCGCCTAGAACCTAGGGAGGCAGTAACCGTCAACTCTAACTGATCAGTTGTAGAGGTGATAAGACCTATATTTGACCCAAAAAGCTGTTGTTATATATTAATTGCTCCTTTCTTTTAAAACCCCCATCATCAACTCTGAAATCACTTACCAACTCTACAATCGTCGAAACCCTTTCATCTTCCTTTACCTTCATTCTCAATCCAAATTTTCTTCTTCCGTCTTCAATAAAAAATGTCTAACCCTTCAGACAACCTGGTACTCCACTACCTGCTAATCCATATTCTACTTCTACAACACCTCCACCACCAAGTCTTATCCCGTCTCAACCCAGTCCCACCATTCCTCAACCTAGCCCTAGTCCAGAACCCAGAAAAAGAAGTGTTAAAATGCTTGCCAGAAAAACAGTGGCTATAGGTTCTCTTGCCAGAAAATTGAATGCCAAACTACAAGCCAGTCAGGCCTCAAGAATCAGATAATTCAAGTGACTCGTTTAAATCAGCTACTGAGGAAGCAGCAGGATCATCTGATTCTGAACAGGTATCATCTGTACCAAAGATCACTTCTGAGACTGTGTCTGAAATAGCGGAGAACTTATAAAAAAGGTTTTTTTTGGTTGGGTCAGTGATAGATGTGTAGTTTCCAGAAATAAGACGAAGAGGTGGTAAAAATAAAATTAAAGAAAAAGAGAGAGAGAGAGAGGGAGGTTGGAGTGAAGCGAGGGGAACAGGGGAAGAAATTACTAGTTTGTCTATCTGTGGTACTGAAACATGAGTAATAGAAGATGGAGCCAAGAAGTCAGGGGAAAGTGGATCAGGAGAAGCGGCTGAGGGGTTGGTAAATCTAGGGAAGTCTACAAATAAACCTGGTTCATCTGTTGAGGAAAGCTTAGCAGATCTTCTGAAGAAGTTAGGTGATAGTTATAAGCCAAAGAAGAAAAGAACTCCCAAGGCTCAAAATTCTGGAACAACTGGAGCAAGAAGAGGAAGGCCACACCCTCTGCTGATTCTGAAATTCCTCTTCCAAGAGGAAGAACCAAAAGAAGCACACTAAGGCAGAGTGAGGAGGAGTTACAGAAAGCCTTGGAAGAGAGTAAAATAAAGAGGACTGCAAAGGGAAAGAAGAAAGTTGTTGAGCCTGTAGAGGATGTTGAGATTGATGAGATGGACATGGTCCATCAAGGTGAACAAATGGCAGGGTTTGAGATTCAGACTTCAAAGCCAAATAAATCCAAGACTTCCTCCAAGAAGCCTCCACCTATGTCTACTGAACCCTCAACTGTAGCCAAGAGAACCAGGTCTACAGTGAAACCTAAGAAAGTGCAATATGCTGAAGATGATGACTGGAGTGATGAGGATGGATCTGGTTCGGATGGAGAGAAGGATAATTTGACAAAATTTGGGAAGCGCACCATTCTGAAAGGGAGGTTATTGAAAGATATGGAAGAAGCAAACATGGTCTTATTGTTGGATAAGTTGGAGGTGCAAGGCTGGAAGGACATGATCCTTCAGTTGGATGGACGATTGGCCAGAAATGAGATAGTTGAATTCATGGCCAATGCGGGTGTTAAGGATGGCAGAGTCACTAGCAAAGTGAAGGGGATAAAAATTTCTTTTGATGCCAAATATTTAAGAGTTATCCTTGGCATTCCATCTGAGGGCTATGATGACTACACTAGGCAAAAATGGCCAAATTTAGATGATCTTCCAACTGTTCTGCAAATCACAAGAAAATTCTGCGACAATGAAGAGGAGGTTGAACCTAAGGCAGTCAACAAGAGTGAGATGAAACCCCCACACAAAGTGGTATTTGAGTTTATCAACAAGTGTGTACTGCCGAGACAGGAGAGGAGGCATATTGCTAACTATATGGATTTAGTTCTGATGAAGTGCCTGGATAGTGGGAGGCAGATAAATTGGACCTACTTCATCATTCATCTGCTGGACAGGGTGGTAAATGGTTCAAAAGCCCATGCCATTACATATGATTCATTCTTACCTCTGTACTTGTTCACTACAAGGTGCCTCTGAAGAAGGTAGAGATGGCCTCAAGCAAGGATCACTTTGGCATAGATACTCTTATGTCTTGTAACTATGCTATAAATGTCACTGAAAATGAACCTGGTTCATCCAGGAAGACACCTGTGACTAGAAAAGTCAGAGCACTTATGCAGGAGAGTGGGGCGAAGGATGCTGAAATACTTCGGCTGAAGAACCGCCCGACAGAAGTTGAATCTGAGAGGGATGCTCTCAGAACTGAGCTTGATAAAGAAAAGGAGAAGAATGAGGGAGTTATTAGGGATATGATATCTCTTCTCTAAGCCAAAAACACAGCCTCCAGCACTTCCCAGCCTTAGTAGCCCAGCCTGCTTTAGTACTTCAGTGACCCAGATTAGGGACTTGTTTTTTTGCTCATGGTTTTAACTGTTTCTATTTCTCTCTGTGTATTGTGGATGAACAATGATTTCTATCAATGGATTCTGCTGTTTTGGCTCTTACTCTTGTCTTTTTTTCTTTGATAGTTTGAATTATTGCTTCACTATTGATGATTAATCCATGATTGCACTTGCAGTTGCCCCAGTGGCCATGAGTAATTCTTAAATATATGGGACTTTCTAAAATTTGCAACTTTTCGATGATGCCAAAAGGGGGGAAAATGGTTATGTGCTACTCTGAACATGCGATATTTATAAACTAATGAACCTGGTTCTTTTATGATAAATGCTTAATACTCTAAAATGTGTCAATGTTGGATTAACTTGGTTACAGGTCTAAGCACAGAGTTTATCATCATCAAAAGGGGGAATTAGTTGACCCAAGAAATTGAATGGTTTTGAAGATTGACAAAGGAACTCAAAGATGAACCAGGTCCATCACTGGAGAAATAGATACATGCAGAGTTAAAGGAACGTGAGGTGCACATACAGGATATAAATGGAATCTGGGAAATAAGAGATAACTCCTGATCGAAAAGATTGCAGAATAATAAGGAGAATGACTCCTTATTCAGTAAGAACAAAATTAAAGATAGGGAAGAATTTGAGGAGTTGAGATTGATTAGAACTCTTCCACCAAGGAAGAGTATCATTAGAACTCTAGTAAATCTCTCGTCTACTAATCCTATATATTGCAGATTGTTCTTATTGTACAGGTATGCACAAAAGCAGAAGTTAAGCAAGAATTGAGAGCAAAATTAGCAAGGTAATTTTGCAAGAAGTTCATGTGAGATTTAAGTGTGCGACTCTGAAGCTACTTGAACTAGCTAGAAGAACAAGTTGTAACTGTTGTCTTTTAGTCTAGTTTATTTGTAGTAGGTGATTTCAACTTGTACCTTTCAGCTTTATCTAGAAGCGTCTGTAATAGGTACTGTGTGTTTCAAGTTATAGCTAACTTGGAGTTTGTCGCAAATAGCTAGAGCCTAGTTTTCCACAAAGGGATTAGAGGTAATCCTAGATTTACAAAGAGTTTTTGTAAATGTTGTTTGGCTCACTAATTTAGTAAAGAGTTTGGAAAAATCCTACTGGGAAGTAGGTCATGATTTTTTCACCTTTTGAGCCAGGTGTTTTCCACGTATAAATCTTTGTGTTCTTTATTTTTTGTATTTATTATTCCGCAAACAGTAGAGGTTGAAACACATAGAAGAACTTGGTCCTTCTATAACTAGTGCACGCGAAAATCGGACACCACACAAGTCACCCCCCTCTTGTGTGGTATTGATGTTTAGAACATCACATCATATTCCTAAGCAATGGTGGACTTAGATCGTTCTTCGTGGATTTAATATATACATATTAAAAGAAAATATATACATATAATAAGATCTCACTGATTTACTTATTAAATTTAAATTTTTGAATTTGCTATTTTCCTAAGATGTATATGTGTAACGACCCGTCCGATCGTTTTGAGAATTTAAGTCTCGTTCGGTGGCATAAGGTCTTGAGCAGTTTCGTATTATGTGTAGTGACTTGCGTGTGTGGTCACTAGAAGAAGGATTCTAGTTTTGGAAGCTTAAGCGGTAAGAGTTGACCGGAGTTTGACTTTTGTGTAAACGGCTCCGGAATGGGTTTAAATGATTTCAAACACTTTTATGGTGATTTTGGACTTAAAAGTGAGTCCAGATTTGGATTTGGAGGTCCGTAGGATAATTTGAAGTATTTCGGTGAAAGTTGGAAAAGTTAAAGTTTAGAAGGTGGGGAGGTTTGACCAAGAGTTGACTTTGGTGATAACGGGGTTGGGATGAGATTCCGACAGTTGGAACAGCTCCATTTTGTCACTTCCATGTAATGCTTGTACCATGTGTCCTTTTCGGATTGGTTCTGCATTTACTCGGCACCTTTTAGGGCTTTTTGCGGCTGTGCCAGTCCCGAAGTGACATCTTCAATTATGACTTTTCATCATTATTTTTCTTTTTTTTTTTCTATATTTGATGGTTGTCCTCAAGTATACATACCTTTCTTCTTTTCTTTGCTTCCACGAAACACTTTTCTAACTTTGTCTTTTGTAAAGAATTTTCTTCTTGCCTTTTGAAACATGTCTTCTTCAAACCAACCTCAAGGAGTAATTGATATTGAAAATTTAACGCCATCTTCTGCTTCGACTAGGAGTCGGAGGGGTGGTAGACTTAGAAGTCTAGGATCCACTCCTTCAAGGGGCTCCTCTTCTCCTCAGATAGTTCCTTCTTCTTCCACTAGATCTCTAGTTTCTCTAAGGTTTAGGATTTCTCGGTCTCTGTCTAGAGATAGAGGAAAACGCGTTCGTGAACCTGGAGTCGATGAAATTATCCCTGCTGAGTTTGTTTTTGCTAGGGATAGTCAAGTTCTTGTAGACCAATCTTCTTCTCTTGAAAGTGTCGAAAGATATTCAACCCTTATAACTGAGGGTCAGATTTCCCTTGTTCGTAAGGAGTGCTTTTGGAGGTCTGACTTTCCCGTCTATATTCTAAATAGTAATCAAAGAATAACGTCTTACAATACGGGATATTCTTTTGTTTATACGTATCCTTTCACTCTGGGGTTTAGACCCCCCATTGACCCAGTTATAATTGAGTTTTGCCGTTTTTTTAATATCTGCTTAGGTCAAGTTGGTCCGCTCGTGTGGCGAGTTGTCACATGTCTTAGGATTTTGGGTTCTTTAGCCTCGGTTCCTTTTACTTTCAACCATCTTATTCATCTCTACTCTCCTACCTTATTTCGTGAAGGGGTTTTTACTCTGACTGCTAGAAGCAAAAGAGTGCTGGTAACCCCTGGAGATGATAAGGATAGGGGTTGGGACCTCCGGTATGTTGCTGTACCCACTGTGGGCTTAGTGGGTGAAGAAAATCTTCCCTTCCCTGAGAAGTGGAATCGCGCACGTGAGTATGCTTTAGCTAACATTTATTTACTTTTTCTCGCTTTGACTTGAGATGTTTTACTAACACCATATCTGTTTCTTCTTCTCTCAGCAATCATAAATACTATTGAGAATGTCTCCGGTATTCGTGATTGGGTAGAAAAATTATTGTTTGGTTCTCCTTCAGAAGAGAGATCTTGGAAGTACCTCGCTGGGAGGTATGGTAGACCCACGGCAAGTGAAGCTCTTGTTCTTGCTTCTTTCCTTACTCGAGTCTCTTCTTTCTTTGTCGTTTAATTTTTTCCCTTTTAATAGGGTTCTCTACTCGTGGGGTGTCTGCTTTATCTATCCCGAAGATGTCTTCGGCTCAGGCCCAAGAAATTATTGTTGGTTCATCTTCCTCGAAGAGGAAGATTAGTGAGTCTCGTTCCGTAGAAGAAGAAGAAGAAGAAAGTGCTTTAGTGCACAGGCCACGGAGAAGGCGGGTAGTCTCAGATGATGAGATTACACCCTTAGCCTTGTCTTTCATGTCTGTGATTGAGCCCCCTATCCCTGATGATGTTTCACATTCCCCTATTCATGAGGGTGTTGATCTTGCTCCTGACGATGTACCTTTGGCTGCGGTCTTTCCTGCTTCTTTGAGAGAAGCCGTCTCATCTGTTCCCTTGGCTATTTCTGTTGATTTGCCCGTAACTTCCTCTACTATGAATCCCCCAGTGCCTGCTGCTTTGCTTGTGGATTCTCCAGCTCCTCAACCTTTCGTGCCTATTGCTGTTCCATCTCTGCCTGCTTCCATGCCTTCTGTTAGGGAAGTAGGGTCTTCCAACAGAGAGGTGCGGCAGGTGGTAATAAATGTTCCAGCTGAGGGGAATCTTTTCAAGAAAACGGGTGAGTCTGAAGTGTGGCTCAAGCCTTTGATAGATCCCTCTGAGAAGGCAAAGCTAGCCAGCCATGGTACTCTTACATGGGCCAATGAGGTCGTGCATACTTCTTTGAAGGTATGATGCAAGTTATCCTCTTTCACTTTCGTATATGAAATTTACCATCTCTAACTGGTTTATTTCTTGTAGGTTAACCTTATAGGCATGGAGCTTATGAAGAGGATTTCAAACACGAACCAAGAGACAAAAGAGATGCAGGCCGATGTTGATGATTGGAAAGCACAGTATGATAGCCTAAGGATTGACATAGATGCTTTAGAAGAGGAAAGAAGTACCTTGGAGCGGCAGATGAGACTCATGGCAGCAGAACTGTCAGTAGAGAAGGCTTCTTGTAGTCATGATGATAAAGATAAGAGTGTTCTGGAGTCTTCGTTCGCGGAGCAGCTGTCCCGTGCCTCAGAGGAGATTAGAGACNAGAAGGAGGAATACTCAGGCGAGCTCGTGCAATCACTCACTCGTACTCAAGAAGACCTTCGTAAGGCTTTAGACAAATCTCAAACTTTAGAGGAGTCGATTGTACCATTAAGGGCCGCCCATGAAGCTGCGGAAGAGGAGAAGGACGGATTGAGAGTTGAGCTTCAAGTATGGGCGAAGGATTATGAAGATCTGGAAGAGGTGGATGCTGTCGATATGAGCTGGGCGTATATGAATTCTCGCCTTGACACATTGATGGAAATGAGTCAAGAGGGTTTTGACCTTAGTGCTGAAATAGATAAAACTAAGGAAGCCATGGAGAAGGCTCAACAAGGTCATAACCTCTCTTCACCTGATGATGAGATTCCAGCCGCTCATGCCTCTTCATCCCCAGTTTCTCCCGTTCCTTCTACCAGTGAAGTCAACCCCTCTATTGAAGAAATTTGGTTGGTTCATTCCTCTTTTTTTTTTCTTTGTATCAATTGGTGGTTAACCTCAGTGTAAATTTGGATTTCCTTAAAGTCCCCCAAATGACAACTTAGGGGCATCACAATGTATATAAAATTTTTATGCGGCTAAGTATAAGTTAATACTTTGTTTTAGCCATTTTAATATATAAATGTTAGTTCGACTTTTGTTGAGTTTCTGTTTTACTCTTTAAGTCTTTTTCATGCTTCATTTTTTGAGGTTTTAGTTTTACCTTCGAGTTTTGCATGTGGAATGCTTTAGACTACTCGTACCTTTTTTGTAATAGGCACGGTGTCATATTAAATTTGTGCCTTTTTGTAATAGGCATAGTTTATGGAAGATGGCCCTTTATAATTGGCATGAAGAGGACGTCTCAACTTCATGATAATGCAATAGAGTGATAGGAATTTTACACATGTTTAAGAATGTTTTCAAGGAAAGTTTTTTGTTTGAACTTCCATGACATTTTACATGTGTTTGGTTATCGTCTAAAACTCATGTTTGCAACTGTTTTTATTTAACAGATTTGATATAATCTTGTATTTCGTAACTATTTTTCATAGGTAACAATTTTTCGATATTAATACAAGGAAACAACTATTTTTTTTTACTAGTAACAGTTTTTATAAAGATTGGGGTTTTTAACCGCAACTGTTTTGGAAGCAGTTTTTTTAATAAGTACGAGGGAAATGTTTTCTTATTCGTAACTGTTTTTATTTGCTAACAGTTTCTTGAACAAATACAAGGATTTAGATCTTTCATTAATAATTGTTTTATTTGAGAATAGTTTCTTGAATGAGTACATTGATGATGCTCTTTTACCCCTAACTGTTTTTGTTACAACAACTTTGAATAAGTATAAAGATGTACATTTCTTTCTCGTGACTAATATTTTGCCTTTCAACCTGAATATGTTCGAAGGTTTTTGCCTTTTGCATTAGGATTTGTATTTGGATGGCTCTTTTGATTTCTTTCGATTCTGCTCGTGTCACTTGTCTCGTTGGGTAGATGGGTCTTCAGGCTCGAGCTTTTGACTTTTTGATAGTCTTCTTTGCTTCGTCTTAGCCTTCCATACTGTATAGTCCCCCAAGTGTTTGAGATTTGAAGAATGAAATCTCGAGCACTTGATTATTCCTTCCTTGTGGTCCTTTTCCTGAAAAGGAAAAACATTCCAGACTTGAAGGTATATAGTTTTTTAGATGATGGCTGCTTAACCCTTTTAAAACGTCCATCAGAAAGTGTAACTCTAGACCGAGAATTGTGTTATTTCCTCGCGTCTTTGCAGTTCTAATATGATCATTTGGTGATGGGTTAGCTTTATGCCTATCATCTAAAAAAGTTAATAAAATTTTAAATGTTCAAAATAAAATTGAACGTGTTATACCTGACGGGGGCATTCTTTTCTTTTAGAAGTAATACTTCTTTAGGTAGATGGAGTTCCAGCTTGTTGGTAGAACTCTGTCGTCCATAACTTCCAACTCATAGGCACCTTTCCCAGCTATGCCTCGAATTTTGTAAGGTCCTTCCGAGTTTGGATTTAGCTTTCCTGCATCTGCTTCTTTCGTTGATTGAAAGACTTTTTTGAGGATGAAGTCCCCAATTTTGATGTACCTGAGATGAGATTTACGGTTGTAATAACGCTCTACGATTTGTTTTTGAGCTGCCATCCGTATCAATGGTGCTTCTCTCCGTGTTTCGAGCAGGTCCAGGTTAATCCTCAATTCGTCGTCGTTTTCTCCCTCCGTGGCTGTTGAGAACCTTATGCTTGGTTCTCCAATATCCACATGTATTAAGGCTTCTGAGCCATAAACAAGTGCAAACGGGGTTTCTCTCGTGGCTATTTTTGAAGTTGTTCTGTATGCCCATAGTACTGCTGGTAACTCATCAGGTCAGTTTCCTTTGGCTCTATCCAGTCGCTTCTTTAAATTGTTGATGATGACCTTATTCGTTGACTCGGCTTTACCATTAGCCACGGGGTGGTACGGCGTTGAAGTGATCCTCTTGATTTTCCAACTTTCGAAGAATTCTGTGATTTGCGAGCCTATGAATTGTGGGCCATTATCACACACGATTTCCTTTGGTATTCCAAAGCGGCATATTATGTTTCGCCATAAGAAGCTTTTAACTTCCTTTTCTCGCACTTGTTTTAACGCTTCAGCCTCTACCCATTTTGTAAAATAGTCGGTTAGCACGAGTAAAAAGCGTACCTATCCTTTAGCTGTGGGAAGAGGTCCCACTATGTCCATACCCCATTTCATGAAAGGCCATGGGGATATTATTGGATACAATAATTTCGCTGGTCGATGCATGTTATTGGCAAACCTTTGGCATCTTTCACATTTGGGTACGAAGTTCTCGGCTTCTTCTTCCATCTTAGGCCAATAGTATCCAGCTCTGATTAGTGTTTTCACTAAGGATCTCGCCCCTGAGTGATTTCCACAGTGTCCTTCGTGGACTTCTTTCATCACTCCATTTGGTTAGGTACGAGGCATTTAGCTAGGGGTCCTTCGAACATTTTGTGATAAAGCGAGTTGCGAATAAGGCAGTACCGTGCAGCTTTGCGGCGAAGTGCTTGAGCTGATTTCCTGTCTTCAGGTACTGTGCCATTCTGCAAAAAATTAAGTATTTTGTTTCTCCAGTCCCAGGTTAGGTTGTTGAAAGTTACCTCATTCCTGTCATGGTCTATTATTGAATGAAATAGTTGAACGACAATTGTATTGTCTTTGTTCGTTACTTCCGCGACTGCTGCGAGGTTAGCTAGTGCATCTGCTTCTGCATTTTCCTCTCTAGTATTTGCATTAACTTCCATGTTTTGAAATTGTCTCACGAGCTCTCATGCTTTTTCAAGATACTGTTGTATTCTAGTCTCTCGAGCCATGTAAATCCCCTGTATCTGATTTACTACCAGTTGGGAGTCGCTATTGATCATAATTTTCTCGATTGAGAGCTCCCGTGCGAGTTCAAGACCTGCAATAACAGCTTCGTACTCTGCTTCATTGTTAGTTATAGGATAACACTTGATAGCTTGCCGTGTCTTTTCACCCGTGGGTGATATCAAGACTATGCCTAAGCCGGCGCCTTTTATATTTGAAGAACCATCGGTGAACAAGGTCCATAGGCCTGGATTAACACCGTTAAAGAGTTGTAACTCTTTTTCTACTTCAGATACAATGCTATTACTAAAGTCAGCAACAAAATCAGCTAGTATTTGAGACTTAATTGCAGTCCTAGGCTGATAGATTATTTCATGCTCACTTAATTCTATGGCCCACTTGGCTAATCTTCCTGACAATTCCTGTTTATGCAGAATATTTCTTAAAGGATATGAGGTCACAACGGTGATTGGGTGGCATTGAAAATAGGGTCGTAATTTTCTAGATGCCATTATTAAAGCTAAGGCTAACTTTTCCAGATGTGGATATCTAGTCTCAGCATCTAGCAAAGTTTTACTTACATAATAGATAGGTGATTGTTTACCTTTTTCTTCTCTTACCAATACTGCACTTACAGCAATTTCTGTGACAGCCAGGTAGATGTACAATCTTTCCCCTTCTTTTGGCTTTGAAAGCAGTGGTGGTTTCGATAGATAAATCTTCAGGTTCTTGAGGGCTTGCTGACATTCTTCAGTCCATTCGAACTGATTCTGCTTTTTGAGAACTGAGAAGAATTTAAAACTTTTTTCGGAAGATTTAGAAATAAACCTACCCAAAGCTGCTATTCTCCCTGTCAGTCTTTGAACTTCCTTTTTATTTGTTAAAATATCAGGTATTTCCTCTATAGATTTAATTTGGGTGGGACTTACCTCTATTCCTCTGTTTGATACAAGGAAACCCAAAAATTTACCTGATTGCACTCCAAAAGCGCATTTCTCAGGATTTAACTTCATATTATACATGCGTAAAATATCAAAAGTAGTAGAGAGATGCTAGAAATAGTCTTGTGCTTGTGTTGATTTTACCAACATATCATCAATATAGACTTCCATCGTCTTTCCAAGATGTTCTTAGGGCATTTTAGTCACTAACCTTTGATAGGTGGATCCAACATTTTTTAAGCCAAAAGGTATAACTTTATAACAGTAAGTCCCCCTGTTTGTAATGAAGGAAGTTTTTTCCTCATCTGAGGGATTCATTTTAATCTGATAATAAAAACAGAATATACATCTAGGAAGCTCAATAATTCATGACCTGTTGTGGCATCAATCATTTGATATATATGTGGCAATGGGAATGAATCTTTGGGGCATGCTTTATTTAAGTCAGTATAATCTACGCATACTCTCCACTTGCTATTCTTATTAGGTACTGCCATGGTGTTTGCTAGCCAGTTTGGGTACGTTACCTCTCGTATCGAACCAATCTTCAAGAGTTTCTGTACTTCTTCGTCGATCACTTGGTTCTTGAAGGGTCCTTTCTTTCTTTTCTTATGCTTAACAGGTACGAAGGATAGATCTTCATTTAGTTTATGAGTCACCACTTCTGGTGGGATGCCTGTCATATCTGAGTGGGACCACGCAAAGTAGTCTGCATTAGCCTTTAAAAAATCAATTAACTTACCTCTTCGAGCGAGGCCTAGCCTCGTGCCTATATACACTTTCTGCACATGCTTTTGTTCAAATAATGGAACAGCTTCGAGCTCCTCCGTAGTTGTTTTGATGTGCTCATCTTCCTCCGGTTCACGAATGACATCCGGTCTAGAATCTGCATCTGTGTGGTATAGTACACCTTCCGTGGTAACTTGATTTTCCTTCTCGTAAGTATTTTCTTTCGTACATGTTTCAGTAATAATACCTTCCGTACCTATTTGGTTAGTAATTTCTTCCATGCCTGTTTGGGTTGCGTTACCTGCTTGGGAGATTCCCTTATCTCATAATTCTTCCACCTCTATTTTCTTGTTGTAGTGGACCACAAAGTTTATATTTCTTGCGGTCTACTGATCGCCTTTGATTTGTTGAATCCCCCATTCAGAGGGCAATTTAATTACCTGATGCAACGTGTAGGGTATCTCTTTCATGTCGTGGATCCATGGCCTTCCCACGATCACGTTATAAGCCATGTCAATAACGATGACTTGGAACCTGGTACTTTTGATCACCCCCTCAGCATAAGTGTTAAGCTCAATTTCTCCTTTTGTTATAACCGCAGAGTTATCAAACCCTGATATGGCTCGTGCCCTTGGGATTATTTGACTCCCCAGTAACATTTCTTCCACGACTCTTAACAAATGATGTTGACTGAACTGCCTAGATCAATCAACACTCTTTTTATGTTAGTGTCATGAATAAGTAAAGATATTACCAGAGCATCGTTGTGCGGAAATATTAATCCGCCAATATCTGCATCATCGAAAGTTATATCGTCTTCTTTAATATTTTCACGAGCCCGTTTCCCATGTGTAA